>LPNX010756190.1:244883-323844 GCA_001517045.1 Pseudotsuga menziesii | reverse complement strand
GGATCCTCTCATTTTAAAATAGAATGGAATCTATTGGTGCATTGTGTAGTAGACACATGGCATGATTTCAATTGGGTGAGCATCTTGTCTGTCAATCTATTGTGCTTCACTAGGGCCATTAAAAAGGTATAAGGATACAAAAAACAGAGTTTTTACATGTTATATTACATATTAGATGCAGTTTTTTCCTATAATCCTTTTCCCAAAATGGGATGAGAGTGGAAACCTAGTCTTCTACCTATGCATGTATATTGTTGTGAATTGTGGTCCTCCAACTATAGGTTATATTTCTATAGCAGAAATTAAAGCCTTGCAAAAATTAAAAGAGAAATGAAGGGTAACCATACCAGTCATGATAAATTCCAATAAGGTCTCTTTCATATATCACACCAAGTGTATTCTTTTTTGCAATGGTTGGGACAACATTCATAACCCAAACTTTGTCGGATGTAAGTGCTGCTGCAAAGCCACCAAGACCTGCGTTCATGTCCATAACATTGCGATATCTACTCTCCCCAATATATTTTTTCATTCTTTTGTATCATTTCACATGCTTTCTCCACAACTGTGTATTAGCATTATATGTCTCAGCAGTAACACCTGGTAATGAACCACTGAGAACTCTAGGAGGAACATCATTCAGGCGCTTTGGGAACTTCTCCAAAATCCCTCCAGACACATCATTAGCATCGCTGAATTTAGGCATTTGTGTAGTGAATCTTTGCATTCTCTTATGCTTGGGGGGTCAGCAGATTTTGTAGACATTATCAGATAAGCATAAAATTTCAATCATCTAAGTAAAACTAGGCCATCTGAGTAAAACTAGGGCACTGTCAAAGCAAACTCTTCTTGTAATGTAATGAAATATGAAGCCAATTATGCAAACATGCTTGATATTTTTTAAGATTTAAACAGTTAAAATTAAAGTTGTCTGCATCACAATATCAATTCATGCATGGCCATCAAAATGTAAAAGCAGATAGGAAAATTCAAAACTCACATAAAAATGATGAAATCAAAATGTATCTCTGACTTGTATTCACGATATAAAGTTGATTCAGGATAAAAGTTGATAATCCCTTGAATCTTGTAGCATTCACAATTAAAATCACAAATTATAATAGGTCAACGGCCATTCTATCAGATGTTACAAAGCAGTTCTCTAGATTTCTACATGTCAGAAAATTATGACAAACAAACAGACCATGTACTTCATCTTAATAGCAGTGCAAGTTTAAATTTTTCATAGTCATCCACACTGACATTTTAGTTCAAAGGATTCCTACAACCACAATACACTTTGTAACATATCCATTGCAATATTGATATCCAATTTAGAATTTGGCATGATATTAGTCTTCTAAAGGAAAAAAATCCAATAGAATAATACTAACAAGGACAGGTGTTAAATGCTCGCTTAATAGATTAACAAATGTAGCCAATACCTGGAATCTAAAAGCACATTCTAGGAAGGACAAAAATAGGTTTTAACTGTCAAACCCCAGGAATGTATTGGAGACTAGATTTAAACCTAAGAATACCTAGAGCACTAAGCTTATGGTCCTGCTTAAGCACAAAAGTTCTTTTCCAGAGATAGCTAACTGGTAGCTGATGCACTCTTAGCTAATGCGTGGATAATGGGACGTTTCTAGAAGACAACTCATTTAACTAGAAGAAAGAAAAAACAAGTAACCGATAACTTATTCATGACACTTAACTTGTGACGTATTGGTGTTCACCAGCCACAAGTTAAGTGGCTGTGCTAGTACACTAAGCAAATCAATGCAGTGATTTGTTTTCTATTAAATACAAAATTTCAATGCTTTGCCAATGCAAAGCATAAATGAATATCATGACCCTGATTATCATGATATCATCATTTAAACTTAATATAAAGATGCAATCCTTCACATCTGCACACATAGACAACTAACCAATCCAGATGAAGACACATTCTTGTAGAATCCCACAACTAGTGTCCCATCTCTTGTTTACCATCCTCCCTGATTGCTATCTTCTTTTGCTTGTTTACTCTCTCCTAGATTTGAATAATTTCTACTGTTTGATAAGGAGAGACCCCCTTTAATCCTATATCCTCTTAAAAGTTACTAAAAAGAGACAGAGTGACCCTCATTTTTTTGGTAGTGTTAAGTATTCGAACATAATACGATGAGAACAAAGAACATCACAGGCCATCACTAGTCATTGGTGGCTTTCTTCTAAAACTTTGTCAGTGAGTAAATTGTTCTTCTCCTACTCTGGGAGGAAAGGCTCTGATAGTCATTTTGAAAGAGTACAGGATGACTCCATTCCTGTCATATTTTAGACCCTTTGTCCCCATATGGAAACTGAACCAATTGCTCTTTAAGAAGTTAGTTACTGGGAGGAACTCTTCTTAGATTCCTAGTTTCTCTCTTTCTATCTAGACACAACTTGAAACCTCAGAGTAGTGCAATACATTCAGCAAAGTTATTTGATGTTTTTCGAAGGGAGAGACAATAGGTTATTATAGAATAATTGGTCCTATAAATAGTTCTTCCTCCCAAATTCCCAGCAGTATATTTCTCTGAGCAACATGGAGACAGAAAGGATGAGCACTGGCAACTTTTTGGAGTCCCGGGATAGAAGAGAAGGGAAAAGAGGCAAGCATCAAAGCATGGTGATAATGCCCCCTGAAAGGAGAGATTTTTATCCTTTTGTTCAATCTCAGCATGAAGCAAGCATTGCTTTTGGTCAAGTCGACACTCAAATGTTAGATTCTGTATGGGACGAAGGTGATGGTGGTAGCCAGGAGAAGCAGCTGGACAGAGTTTCATAGGAAGATATTCCTTCTCCAGAAATGCAAGGACTGAATGTCAGAGTTAATCTTCAAATAATTACAAAAATTATTTTAGAATCTTTTGTTTCAGGTATAAATATCCAGTTTATAACCTCTTCCTGGTGCAGCCATGCAACATATGCAAATTTTCCATCTAACAGTTTGGTCTTCTTGATGATGGCTCTCATGTCATAAAGACCGGTTACACATGCTTCTTCTTCTTCACATTTTGATCACTCACTGCACATCCTCGAATATGCCCGTAATAATGATGAGAGGACATGGATGATATCAGAAAGAAATGCAATCCTTGATTTATATTTTTATTAATAATTAATCTCATATGTATGGCAATGTCTCATACCCAACCACTTATTGCTATGATTGTCATAACTATTGACCTATTCATCAATACTTAACAACACTTTATTAGACTAAAGCACAAGATTAATATCACCACATCAATATTGCATGCTGTAAGTTTAGAGCGTAACTCCTATCCCTGACAATAAATGGACATTAAATCCAACATGCTGATCAAAACAAAAACCTATAATAAATAATCCAACTTGACTATAATTGTTCCAATGGGAGAACAAGAATATTACTTTCCTTGCATCGGTGACTAAGGATCATGTATATCATGTCCTTCCACTTAATACTAATTTATAGCTAATTAAATCATATCATAGACTATTCTTGTTAGAAAATATTATTTATCCTTAATAATAGTAATTGTAAAATCAACTTGGACACAAAGCAATCATTTTGTAGTTCATTTTATTGATCTAAGGACACAGTAGGCAATTTTCATCTAGATACAAAGAGAAATGTATTTTAGACATTGACGCGATATGAAAAGATTTTAACTTCGATAAAAATGACATGACATCAATGTATACAACAAAGAAACCTTACATCTGTTACGAGGCGAGGAAAATTTCCAACTTAAACTGAAAAAAAATCATAGGGCCAGCCTAGAAATTTACAACAACAAAAAATAAACTACCTCTGAGAAATCAATCTCTACTAGTGCTAATCCCTTTCTATAGAGTGCATCTACTAACTGGTCACGGAGAGCTTCCATTTTATTCTTGGTTCCCTGGATACAGATTAGCAGATGCTGTAAGCATGTCTATAGTTCAATAGTTTAAAGTGATCTGCAGTCCAAGATTGAAAAAAAGGATGAAATCTGTATGAAATGAAATAGATACATACAGCTGCATCCTCTTCTTTAGATTCACTCTTCATTGAGAAATATTTTTCTAATTCATCTTTATCAATATTGTCAATAACCTCATTTGCAACATCTATTACCTGGCATGAATACAAAATTATAAATAGAAAAGACTGAATCAACAGAAGGTATTACATATATAGCTAAGTTATGGTGATAACAATCTTCCTACAAATCCTTCAAAGGTTTATAAACATGATAGAAAATACCTCTTTTTCATGCCTTTTTTTTATCTTCATTGCTACTCATTGCGACAAGTCCCTCAAGAATTTGTGCTAATAAAGGTATGTGTTTTGGATATTCTGACTGCAACAAAACATCAAACATTGTTATGGAAAAATAGAAAACAATGTTTCAGGTTTCCAGAACATAAACTCAGTTTTTCCTTTTAAGATTTGAAACTGTTTGGGACCTATTTCATTTGCTTTCAAGTTGTAGGAACTTCTCAAGACAAGACAATAGAAATAAACATCTTTTACTCTCAGATGGGAGACTTTGTGAGGATCAAGAGGAAATTAGAAGGCAAGCAGAATTCCATTTGAAGGCCTGGTTTAGGAAGAAGAAATTGATAAGTAAGAAAAAAAAAATGCACTCCTGTCTCATTATACCCCACTGAGAGATTTGATCAAGAAGAAACCAAGTTGCACTCATGTCTCGTATTCCCTCGCTGGTTAGAGAGGACAACAACCTGCTTCTTGATTCAGTTTCAGAAGTTCAATTAGCTCATTTATTGATGAAGAAGGACAAAGTTCCTAGATCAGATGGCTTCCTAACTGATTTCTTCCAGAAAAATCATGAGATCATCAAGGAGGATCTGATCGAAGTGGTAGAAGAATCAAGAAGTCCTAAGAGAGTTTTCAAAGATCTTAATAATACCTTTTTATTTCTAACTCCAATATAATAAAATGCTAACTCCTTATCTACCTTTTAAGTGAATTTTCCTCTATAAAATGGTCTATAAGGTGATTTCCGGGGTGATGGCATAAAATAAAACACATTCTACCTAAAATCATTTTAGAAACCCTGCAATTTTCCTCTATAAAACGGTCTATAAGTTGATTTCTCGGGTGATGGCAATAAAATAAAACACATTCTACCTAAAATCATTTTAGAAACACTGCAAGAATTCAAGAAAGGAGATTATGGAATGAGCTTATTCATTCATTGCTTTCCAGGAAAAGGGAAGGAATGATATGGCCGAAGCTAAGTTGCACAAAACATGTACTAGTTTCAGAAATAGGAACGTGTAGAAATGCAGTTACACAACCACATATATATATAATTTAAAACACATTATCTTGCAATAAAATAAGAATGATAAGTTAATTTGTAGGAGGTTTAGAAATGATATGGAGATTAAACTGTCTTCATTTACTATAAATTAGGGATTTTTAAACTTCCTATCAGTACCACACCCTTCATGGCCACTTGGGGATTTCCGAGAAGTTTTTGAGGTGTTTCCAAGTTTCCAAAAGTTTCCAGTACTAGTACATGGGAAATTTAGGAGTTTCATGCAATATAGGACCAAAGTCTATAATAGGGTTATTGGACTTCCCTCAAAAGGGTGCTTCAAAATTTCAATTTCTCAATGTATTGGAGGCTTTGGATGAAAGTTTGTTACTCTCCTTGCATGGATTTTCCATAAATATCAATGGTTCAATGGCTCTCTAGCTATCTTATTTAAATCCCAAAGGGATCTTCATCAAGGAGACCTGCCATAAGAGGTTACCTAGATTGGTGAAAGCAGGGGATTGTCTTAGCCCCCACCAGGGCTCAGATTTCACAAAAGTGGCCAGATTTCACTCACAAGGGTTGAATTAAAGGCAGTATAACCATCGTGGACATTTAGTCAGGCCATCTATCCTAAAAGCAGGGCATTGTCTTAGGCCCCACCTGGTTCATATTTTACAAATGTTACCAGGTGATGACCGTAGGTTTTCGGGATTAAGAATTTTATATAATTCCTATAGAATAATTCTCAACCTTTCAAGGAGATCGTTCTCCCTATCTCTCTATCATTATAGCCAAGGATCATGGCAGAGCATTAGAGGATTCTTAAAATAGAGCGGATCTTCACAAGTTGATAGTGTCCTCACTTTCTCCACCAATATCCCATCTGCAAAATGCAGATGATTCCAGGTTTGGCCAAGAAACCTCTCCATCATGAAGCCTGTGAAATAAAGGAAATCGTCTTATACTATAAAAGAGCATCCAGTGAAAGGATTAATGCTAAAAAATATGAGATATATTTCTTCAATTATAATGGTAAAAAACAAAGAATTTCATAACCGTTGGGATGCAACAGAGAACCTCTTCTAGGGAAAGAACAAAAAGAATTGATGGAAACAAATGCTGGATAGAATCACAAAAGGTTGTCAAGATGGAAAGGAACGTAGCTATCATGGATTATACTATTTTTGTTTTTTGGGTTCTATGGCTGAAATGACTCACTCAACTTCCCATTTGTATTACTTTATTGTTTTAATAGCTTTAACATGCACAATACTCTATCACGCTGACTCTTGTTACTCTTTTTTTCCTCTCATGTGCATCACCATCTTAACTTGCGTACCAAACGAATTCTATTAATAGAAGTGTGAGATGTTCTATCATCGACTGGTGTATTACTTCATTGTCCACCCATGCTTTATTTATGTGCTTTGACCAGTAACTCATAATGATTCTTGGTAGTAAGATAGTTTTATTTCAATTGGAAATTCTATGTGTCACCCTCAACACATCTGAATTGAAAACTCTAGCAATCAATATTAATATTGGTCCAACTATGGATCTAGGTATAACCCTTTTAACCTTTCCTTAATATACAAGTTTTCACTGATCAGTAGTCGAGTTGTCATTCTTAACCTTCTTGCTTTAACTTGATTCTAGGAATAAACTGGTTTTCAAAATCAATGTCTATTCACCAAGATCAGACATTGGATAACTGGACTATAGATGAGACAAAAAATAGGGCACCTCTCACATTCACATCTCTTTCCCACCTCTCACACTAAAAGTGCTGCCTGCCTTTGTTCATGATTCATTCACTTTTCCAGCTGTCCCAAGAACTTTTATGTAGATTGTGAAGGTGTAAACATTGGGCTTCAAGACCAATATTTGCATTTCTATAAAATAAATTATGTAAGATTAAAGGTTATTTGAATCTTGAATACAAGATATGCTCTTGGAAAGAGTTCTTGATGCCAAGACAAGAGAACTTCCTATAGTTTGTGCAATTATAGGGGCCATCCTTGGTTAGGAAGTCATTACAGAAATACCATTGTAGACTCTACATAGACAGGACAACATTGGAACAAACAATGATTCTCTCTTTAAGCAATGAATCATATGATGTGACATGATACTGTTTACTCTTTGTGGATATATCAACTAACCCAACTTAACAACTTTAATGGATCAACTATGAAGCAAACAGTGACCCGATTTATTGTCCATAATGGGCCAGCCGCAGAATATAGAATGCCCCCTTATAGGGTGTGTCAACCCTACATACCTTTTAACAAAACAAAATGCACTCCTCAACAGTGTAATAAATGTTATATACGCTGAGATATACATCCATTGGATCTTAAATATAATGATGTAGGTTCCAGCCTATACAACATTAATTATTCTGCTGTGAAGTACATATTGACAAAAAACTAACAAGACAAACCACCTGATATAAGAGAATGTTGTTTACACTTTGATTTAAAGGCCTTGATGCCCAACCAAGGATCAAACAATGACCCAAAATAACTGCCTTCATGGGCCAACCATGGAACAAACAATGGCTCTCTTTATTATTTCTTTCTTTCCCGTCATTCTTTCTTTCTTTTCCTCTTACATTCCCATGATAAATTTAAATTCTCAATAGCATAAGGTTTCAAATAAATCATCTAGTTTGGTTTTGTTGCACCCACCTCAAGGTTCTTAAGCACTATTGTTCCTGTTGATGGCCAATTGTGACTTATCCTTGAAGAATCAATCAACAATGGCGCTCCACTTGGTATATTAGAATACTGCATTATCCTCTCCACATAAATCAGTTTGTTTTCCACATTGCATAGGTTTCATATGACCCAAGCCTGTACCATATTCAAATTCAATCCATATGTTACTGCCAAGCCAACAAGACCTGAACACAATGAAGGAGGAGAAACTTTCTGAGAACACCGTCGTACCCTCGTTGGCATATGCAACAACTAGGTGTGGATTAAGCTTTCCAAGAATAGTCCTTACTTGGATCAATTGTGCCATTTGGCAAGTTCACTAGGACTGTTAAAGAAGCGCAAAATACAAGATTGGATAGAAAATTCAAGTGAAGACAGAGCCACTCCATATGACTACATGGTATTTTTAATGAGGTACTACTTGGCAACGTTACTACATTTCATCTGATAGGGAGATGGCTAGATTGGTGGGAATTAGAAAGGATCCCATCATACACCATTTTGCTGAGTCTCTCACAGGAGAAACCATAATAAGAATTTCCAATCAAGAAACTCGCTTCATGGAGCAAAGTTACTTACTTGATACCAGAGGTAAATTGTAGTGACCGGTATAAAAACAACGAAGACTTGCCAAGCAATCTGAGACATGATTGTTACAATTCCTAATAGTTGAATTACTGCAAATGATAACCCTCCCAATCTGTAAGGAATGTCCATGTCTACAGTACTCTGATCTGTTAATTCCTATGGATAGAGAAGGGCAATTTCACTCGGTAGGAAATATCAGTTTTACAAGCTATTTCTTCACATCAATTAGACTACCAGTCTCCATTATTGACTTGAAGTGGAATCAATCTAAAAATATTAAAACCTCTAATCTATAACAATTCTACATAGATGCTGATGTTTATAGTTTGCATTCACAATTGTTGTTTAAATGTGCAATACAAAAGCATCACAAACAAACTATTTTTTCCTAAGTTATCTTTTGCTTATCAAACAATTTCAAGCTTGTTGAATACAAACATGTACTGACCCGATCAAGATGCATCCAGTTGGGGTTGAATCAAAGAAGGACATTGGTACATGGAAGATGCATGTAAGCATGGTTGTGAAAAGTCTTTGTGCAATCTCAATTGCTGTAGGTGCTAGAAGCAAAGACCTCTTATCAATACACATATGGAACTCCCTATTGCAAGTAATATGTACACAAGAATGAGAACTCTACTACTGACTGTGGACTTCTAGTATTGGGTTGGAGGGGAAGCCCAAGCCATCCAGTAATTGCTACTGATTTGCAGCACCTGGAATAGTATGTGTGCTGCCAATATGATAAGAACCAAGGCACCTTTATATGCTGCAATTATAAAAGAAGAGTAGACTTGCATTTTGACCTTCCCAGTTTCTCTTTCTTCTTCCTTTACAATATGTTCAAATCTAAATTCATTGATTCACATCGCTTGGTCCTCTGCATCCTCATTTGATATGGTTTATCAGATTCAGAGTCCATGGTATTGCAAAATCTACTTCTGCTATTGCCTGTTTGTGGCAGTATCCCCCTAGCTGAAATTTGTGTTGCATCAATTGCATTCAAAGTCTGTTGGTGTGCACCAACTAGATTTAATAAATACGCACCACCCAATATATCTTCATTCCTACCAACTTGAACTGTGTCTCCATCTTGCATAACCTGCAAAGTTGCCCAAAAGATCCCTAACACTTTTTCATGACTTGACACTAGAAATTTCCTATTCAAAGAGTAAACTATTCTGTACATAAAGGTTACAAATTTGCAAGTGTAGAAAGTGGGCTCACCAGTATAAGGTCAGATGCAGATAAAAATTCTGCTTAATGTGTCACATATACCACTGTCTTCGATCCCAGAACTCCAAGAAGGAACTCATGTTAGATTATTTGGTAAACTAAATCCGCTGCTGGTTCTACTTATTATTCCATACCAACTTAGTTTATTTCTCCTGCAATTGAAATGGGCAGCTGACGTGATTACTGATGACGGGCTGTACGTTGTTCGCATACGAAGACATGAAGACTCTAGTGTAATGGATCTCCTCTAGTAGGTTGTTTAGAGAAAAACAGGGTATATATCCCAATTGCCCTTGGTCTTGAAGCGATAAGATCTAGTTGGCTTTGGTAGAGTAACCTGCCGTGCACTTATGGCGAGGCATTGGACTATACATTCAAATAAAAGTGTACTTTGACAATCTACTCTACAAATGCATTCAATCCTTCTAATTGGAGATGGAGAGAAGTACTTTAAAGAGATGAGCCCCTGTATGAGAATCAACAACACTAAAAGGGTCATCGAGAATATAGAAATCTGCATCCTGGTAGATTGCACGAGCAAGTTGTATTCTTTGATTTTTTCTGCTACTCAAGTTGATCCCTCTTTCTCCAATCTCTTTCCGATCCCCATGAGAAAACAATTCTATGTCTTTCTTTAGAGCACATACTTCAAGTACATTTTCGTACTTGTTTCTATTCATCTTGTTCCCAAATAAGATTTTCTCTTCAATTTCCTTGCTTTGAATCCATGGAGACTCTGGAACATAAGCTATGGTACCATTGACCTTCACAATCCCTGATAGCTTGGGTATTTCTCCCAGAATATTGGACAACAAGCTTGACTTTCCAGAACCAACTGATCCACAGATTGCAACTTTCATGCCTTTTCTTAGCTGCAAATTTATTCTCCTTAACGTCAGATCATTGGAGGTTGGATCCCATGAAAATTATCCATGTTTGATCTCAACTACCAGGTCGGTTGAATCCCTAGGTAGATTCTCTACTGCATTGCATTGCAGCTCTTCTTCTTGTACAAAAGTGGGTATTCGGTTTAACGACACGTTGCATTGAGAAATCATAGAAACCAATTCAGGTAGATTATATATAGGCACTTGAAGGATTTGGAATGTTTTTAAGGAAGAAAGCACTTTACCTGCTGTCAATGGAACCCCTATTAGAAAGAAGGTACCAAATGTAATAGCATACATGAAGGTTGGTTCCGCCCAGAAGAGAAAAGTGACTGCAGAGGAGGTATAGAGATATGTTCGTAGATAGCCTTATTCAACCCTTCTTAGCTCTTGGAGCCTATGTAGATATAAGGTTTCCCAATATTGCAGTTTCAGTATCCTCATGCTCTTTAATATCTCTGAGGTAGCCTTCATACGTCTATCCTTTGCCTCCATTATCTTATCTTGATATTTCTCTTGTAGTTTAGAGAAAGGGGTATTTCCAACCATGATTCCAACTGTGGCTACTAGCCCTGCAATAGACGCCATGTCAATATTCTTGTATAGAATTACTAAATCCAGGAGTACCTGTAGAGGGAGAAGCGAGATATCATGCATGTACCAGGAAAACTTTCCAATGTGGTCCACATCTACACTCATATAAATTATAATTTCACCAACAGTATGCTTCTGTCTAGACCTATTAGACAGACACAAGCATTTCTGTATACAATAGCTGTTAGTCCTGATCTAACCCTCATCCCGAGCTGTTGGGATCCAAAATACCATTGTTCATAGCATACCCTACACTCATATTGCTCCGCAAAACCACATTCCATTCAGGAATATTGTCAAACACTTTCCTTGCATCCTCAAGAACAGGAGGAAAAAAAAAAAAAAACATGTCATCCCTGCATCCTTTGAGGACTGTAATGAGCAATAATAACATCGTGAAGTGATCAATTATCCCCAAAGTTAAAATGACAAAAACCAAATACAGGCATGAACACTCACACACAAACGACTTCAGTACCTGCTCTGAAACACACTATCCAATGAGTTTGGTTATTCGAAAATGAGGCGTTCTACTGGAGGATTTGTAGGATCCTTCTGTAGATGCTAAGAAGGATATGCTTCATGTTTATCATATCGGGGATTAGGATTGCAGGGTTTTTACAGTCCTCGGTTTCACAACTTATTTATACTAGGAGCTTTCTATCGTTATGGAGTGCTCTCGTTATTGTATCGATGTTCCCATATATTTTACCATTGTATTTCCTTTGCATAGATGCATGTCGGTCATGATTTTGATTCGGAAGCAAAGCAGCTGGAGACAACAAAAAGATAGGTTCATCGCAATATTATTTAGTATTTGCATAAATGCAAAGATTAGTTGTGTGAAATATTTATTGGGGTTGTGGATAGAACACAGATTAGTTATTGATTACGAGATGTATGAGATTCATTATGCATGGAGACTATTCCCTATAGCACATGAAAACACTATAAGAATCCATGATGATTCAGTCATAAAACACCAAGCATTATTTAGAAATCTATACTAATATAAGACTATATTATACAATATATACTCTAATAAAATACTAACTATACATACTAGAAAGAAAAAAAACACTTATAACTCTTTATTACATATTTAATAAATAATACTAAAAAAATAATGTACTATACTAATAGATAATAATCTAATATATATAATATTATGTAATATATATAATATATAATTGAATCTAATGGAATAATACTAACTGTACTAAACATATTTGGGTTTTTCTCTATTTATGCCACCAACCCTGCTGCTAATAGGTTTATTGTTTGGGAATGGATGGCTTCTTCACTCCCAACTACGAAATGGACCATTGGTGGGGATTTGAATATGGTGGAGCGGGAGAGCGATAGAGATGGTGGTGTTTGTAGTGTTATTTCAAGTTTGGAGAAGCAGGCATGGTCTTGATGCAAAGTTTATGAAATATGTTTGACCCTATTCGCAGAAAGAGGGATTTCAATTATGGGGTTGGTTCAGATGGTGCAACTTCCGTAAAGGCAAATATAAGGTTTAGGGGCGATTGGATCACTTGTATGGGATTTAGGATGGGAGTATATTCTATGGAAAGCTCCAACCAATTTCATTCCAATGGGATAATTAGTTATATAATCAGGCATAAAATAGGTGAATTTTCATAATTTACCAACCTTGCAAGTTGTCCGGAGAGAAAATCATTGTTGAGGGTTTGTCAACCAGCGTGTTACCTCTTGCTCTTTACTGCAAGAAATTGTAGGGTTCTTACTCTTCTTAGAATTCTCACAGACACTTTCTTTCAAGGTTCCCACTCTCTTAGCATTCCCAATGCCATCTTTCTAGGGTTTTCCAGAGTCTGTGTTCCCAACTTTCCACTTTTTCATCCCACTCACGGCTAGCCTGCTAGGTTTCTCCAAACTCTTTCTTCCCATATTTATTCTCGATCCTATGAGTGCTATGAGGAGGAAGAGGACTTACAAATCTACACACAAATCCTAGGCTATGCTATTCTGCTCTGCTGTGCCGAGCTGATTCATGTAGGTTTAGGTTTGTTATGAGGGAGTAAGCTATCTACCCGACCATTTGCACCGGGGTCCATCTGACGCCATCACCATCAGGTGATAGCTTACTCTGTTACCTTTTAGTGAGACCAAGAACAACTGATTCCAACACCTACTTTCACACCAAGTGCACTCTCAAATTCATCCATCCATAAATTTATCCATGAAAATTCTTGTTTTTAAAGTGCAAGTTTAAAATTGTAAGTTTTGATTGGAATTTTTATAAAAATTGCAAATGTATGTTTAAAACTGTATAATTTTAGTCAACTCCATAAAAATAATTGGAAAGATCTAAAACTTGGAACTTGGAACGTTTTACCAACTTCCTTTTAACAATTAATCAACTCCTTTGTTTGTTTTATGGAACCTGATCCAGGTTTAAACCTTGGATTATTTATCCTTCATGATCACGGAGGTTAAAGTTTTAAACTAGCATACCCACAGAACATTGGCGTTATCAAATTGATAATAATTGAATTTCAAATTACAAGTTTTTAGAACACAATTTCAGATTAGGTGAGTTCAGTGTGTAGATTCAATTTGATTTGGTAAATTAGTATTCTTCATTATTGCATTATACCGAAGTGTAATAATAGTTTGTTGTATAATTGACCTGCAATGAAAATGCAAGAAAAGAGGCATTTGTTGTTCTTTTTCTCACTGTCACAGAAAGTTAATGGAGTAATCTATTACCGGACAGAGTCAAGTGGGCCATGGTGCAAATGGTCGGGTAGATAGCTTACTCCTGTTATGAGTGGGAGTTATCGGGAAGTGGTGTATTATGTGTTCTGCAATATTTATTCTACTCTTATTCTATAGTTGTGCCTAAATTTTTATTTTCTTTAAAGTCGGGAAAGCAACCAGTAGCTTACCAGAGTCCTAAAAGACTGAACTCCTTTTCCAAGCAAAAGCATTGACGAGTCCTTGACCTCGTCTGGGAGTAAAGAGATGATTTTTTATACAAGCATTGGTCAAACCCTGTCCCTGCAGGGTGTGCATCAGGAGCATAATTTTGTTGTTATTGGCATCTATGTTCAGATGGATCGCTCATTAATTTTGTTCCACCTCATTGTGGGAACATCGATGAGCGGATGCATAACGAACATAATCATATCGTCGCCTACTTGCCTGCATCAAAATTGAACCACCCTAATTAGGGATAATATTTTTCGCTTTTCTTCTGAGAACCACCCAAAATTCTAGGTAGAGGGAAGGGTTCTAGCCCCTCCCAGAAATGTAAAGTTAAAATTGCCTTTCAAAAAAAGTTTAAATCTGAATTTTACACTTCCAATTAAGAAATTCATAAATTATATTAACATTTCAAAAGAAGTGCAATACTTGAAATTACCCATCTATATAAATTTTTCAATATATTGAAATTCCTATTCTATAAAGTTCAACTCGTCATTCAACATATTGGAAATATGATAAATTATAATCACTCACTCACTCATGTCATGCACTCACTGCTTACTTGTGCAATATGACCAGTAATCATTGATGACTACAAGGCACTAGCCAATCTAAAGTGTGACAATGTTTCAACAAATACAACTATAACAAAAAAGAACAACTAGTAGTCTACTACTAGGCCTAAAATGAGCTCAAAACTTTGTGCCTACTACCTATGTGAACCTTGCTACCAATGTCCACTATTTTTTCGTCAAAATGAAATTCAAAACGCCAGTTTAAGGAGTCCTCCTCTACAAGAATTCATTTATTACATGAATATCATGGACTCGGGACAATTATAAGCAACACTCGATGTCATGCAAATACAAATAATGGCATGTAGCTAGGATCACAAACTGTGCAGAGGTCGATTTATGCATTGCTATAGAGAGGTGTCATTGGGAACAAGATATGGAGAAACAATGGTTATTAATAAAATTAAAAAAACAATTGTTGGCTCAAGAATAGTCTTCAATTTGATGGGTGGCATGATCGTGATCATTAGAGGAAATTTGGGGTCTAAAACGGGCCTTATAAGAAAACGTGCCAAAATAAGTTTTTGTGAGTTGGAATTCAACAACCAATAGAATTTCAATAAAATAGGTCAACCATAATGGTTGAATTGACATATTTGTCATTAAAAAAACTACTTTGTTTGTTCGTATTTTCGACACATCTCATTGTGCTTTTACTCAAATTTTGATCGGGAGAGCTTATTGGATGCGGAATCAAATTCTACATCCAACGAGCTCTCCCGATCGAAATTTGATTAAAACACAGGGATATATGTCGAAAATACGAACACAAAAAGTAGTTTTTTTCTTTCTTCCTCCAAAATTAATCAATATTATTTTATTATTTTAACTATTATTTTATTATTTTCCTTAGGAGGCCCATTTTAGACCCCAAAATTCCTCTAATGGTAATCTCCCTCCATCCTTCCAAATAGTGTGGCTTCTCACAACATTTGTCCTGAGCGCCACCAAAATACATATAAAAATTACTTGTGTTTACATCCTCTTCCCTTTAAATCCTCATCTCATAGTCATAACTAATGATTATTAGATATGCAAATCCTCACCTTATAATACGAAATGGGTCAAGGTGTAGAGACAACCATAAAATATTAAACTTGTCAAGAGTCAAGACACAAAGAGTAAGATACAACTATAAGTAAGTATCATATTAAAATTTATCATATGTCTTTAATTAACACTATCAACTGAGATTTTGACATGTGGGATTGTTGTGATCTTCTTATCACTCCTTACCAATGTGATTGCAAAGCATTCTTTGAAGGTGAAGTCCATAATTTTAGGTCTTGTTCCTCATTATCATGCCTTTTGGTAAGACAATAAAGAGGGTAGTGGCCTGCTTAAGCATGGAAAACGGTTTCGACATAGAGGTATAAACATTAATTGTTTGCATTAAATAACTTAAATTCATACCCGTGACTGTCTATTCACTTAATCATGTATTGGTACAAAAAACAACTAATTTTAGAGCCTCGAGCCCTTAATTACTCACACCTAGAACTTTCTCAAATCTCGACCATTAATAAACTTATTTTGCTATTTTAGTTCAATTTAAAAGGAGGATTGTTGAGACTCAGACATGCAGTGAGTTGCAAGGATTCAATCGACTTAGTCTTGATTCCATTTCCGCTACATCCCATACATGTATGCTTTCACGACAAGTGTTGAACATATATATTTGATGACCTAACCCCAGTTATGCTAGATTTGCTAACTTGCTTGGTATGTTGCTAAGTTGCTTGGTATGTAGGATTTTTTTTTAATATTTTCATAATTTTGTATTATTTTTTCTTAGGTGCCCAATCCATATCATTTTTACATCTCTCAAGCTTGGATTGCAGGTGGGTGCCCCAATATGGTTATGACATAGTCTAGGTAGATTTTTTGTATAATGCCAGTGTGCTCCAACTTGAAAAATACAATAGAATAGTTGTTATATTATTGACGTGTAAAATTAATGATACACATATTACAATTTAATGTGTTCAAAATAATTTTTATTGAAAATATATCATTTTTCATGTAAATATTAAGGGGTGCTCAATTGTTAAACATTGTAAAAAATTGAAAGAACAATATTTGTTTGGCATTTTTTTGGGTGAAAGGGTTTAGTTAATTTATACTTGTCAATTGAAGTACAATTATGTATATTTCCCTTCATATTTGAAGGGCTCCAAGAATAAATACCCTTTCAATTGAAATTAAGACCCACCCTTCAAATTTCATCACTACTTACGATGAAGATGGAATATTGGAATGGATGGATCTAGAGTTTGCATAATAAAATCATCTACCAAATACAATTTTAAACATTAAAAAATTTATTAACTACCACCCATGCATTAATTAAAATCAAACAACTTCTCAGCTAGCCATAATAACTTAGAAAGTCAGCCTACCGAGTCACCAATCCGAAGTAGTCTAGTCACTCCATATACCAAACTCTAGACTATATATATATATAATTTCAATACTGGCAATGATTAAGGGTGGTCGTCAAATGGACGACTTCCAAAATTAAATAAACTTCATGGTTTACGTGTTTTTTCCACATGGACCTGTATTTAACTGATAAAAAATGGAAAAAATGGCATACATGCGTCAATTTTAACCCATAGCTGGAGGTATTAAGGTGATATTTCAATGATCATTATATTAGTTTACATAGGGTTGCATTATGATTGTATTAAGGTTATTGTATATGATATATTATATAGATTTTGTTTATTTTATATTGTATTATAAGTTTTATTTTATATGTATGTTTTACAATATATGTGTGTTGGGACTATTTTGTTTATTTTTATGTTGTTTTTTGTTATATATATGGTTTATAATTTATATATTGTAAGTTTTGTAACTATATAGTATGTAATATATTAATATATTTTGTGGATTTGTAGATAGAGTTTTCTAAGCAAATATACCTTGCAAGCAATATTTACCTCCATAGATGTCTAGACGTGATCCGTTGTAGTAGATGTTTTCTATTTATGTCTATCATCGATATTAATTGATTAGTCTCGTATTGATATGTCATCAAACATATCTATAGCCTCCCCGAAATAATCACTATACTGTAGTATTAGGTCTAACTTGGGTGGTCTAGATCTCACTTTATTAATCTTATAAGGTACACAAATGGCCAGGGATATTGAACGTATAAGAAATATGGTTAGCATGTTCTTGTGCTTATCCTGCACAAATTAACTTATGGGTTATGTTAATTAGGATTAATTCATCAGAATCCCTTTGTGACACAAATCCATCTACAAAGTTACAATTTACTAAATTTTAACACCGCACATGGATCTAGAGAGAATCTCTATGTAGTGTCAAAATTTAGTAAATTGTAACACTTCATCGCCAAAATTGCAATTTTCCATTGTTGGAGTGGCAATAAAAAAAAACTAACATAAATGACTAGTTCATATTCTTCTAGTTAGTCATTTCTTATGCCATGACTAAATTAGTCGTTTATGTTAGTCATTTTTAACTCTGTGATTTATTATCTAGTCATGTTTGTTAACTGGTGACTAAATTAGTCATTAATTTTAGTCGTTTATAGTTGGGTCAATCGAAATTGCTCATATTTAGTAGTAAATCACTTAAAAAACCTGTGTTTACTAGAATTTTTAGTCACGTAGTAGCTAATTCCTCATTTTGTAGTAGTGTTAGGGTCACGTTATTCTCATCCATTCTCTCTTGGAGTGCTTGTCCTTCTTTTATAATGACAATTTTCTTTGTATTTATTTGTTGAGTGGGAGGACAGTCTATGGGGTTCTACCCCTGTCAAGTTCCAAAGCAAAGAATCATTTATTACTTTATGTTCTCACCTTTCATTGATGTTATCATCTTTAAAACTCTGTAGATATGCTTATAGAATTGGTACATTCTTAATTAAATCAAAATTCGGTTCCACCACGATCTCTTCTTCTCAGGGTATGGAATTTAGGTTCCTATGTTGACTTTTGTTCTCTTCTATGTCCATGACTTGGACTGTTGTTTATATCTACAGTTCAGAAAATTAGTAACAATATCATTATGTTAGTTTAAGGATCACACATAAGTTTTTGAAAATAGATTTTTGAAGCAGATGTTTAGTAGCAAGACCATAAGGTCTCTAAGTGTTCGAAACTAGGCTTTGATACAACTTGTAATATCCCTTAAATCCGAAAAAAAAGTGTATGGTCAATAAAACTAGTAGGATCTAAGGGTCATCTAGAATTCCTTCAGCATTTGAATAAATTTGGTAAAAGAGATACTTGTATTTGTTTTGGTCTGTATTCCTTTCGTAGCTTAGTACATGGTGACTTAATTTATTATGTTGTTATGTTATATCATTTATTTGTTTAATGATTTCCCTTCTTCTATCTACTTGCTTCATATTGGTTTATAATGGATGTTTTATTATGTAACCTAGTCTTGTTTACTAAATGTTGTGGATAACTTACCTATGCTTCTAAAGGAAAAATAATGGTTGGATTTACATATGACTCAATTAGAAAGGTATGAAGGATTCTATGAATTGGAATTTCTCAGTTCATTTTGAACTAATGCATGTGGACCTCTATTCTTGCAGGTATTAAAAAACCAACCCTACATGAGGTGTATGTTTTGAAGAAGTGACGGGATCTAACAAGAAAAGGTTCTAACGTATGAAACTAAGTTTTTTTAAAGAAGTATGTTGATCAATAGCTAAATCATTTAAACCTTAATTCTAAGTTAATGTATTCCTACATACTTGCAAACAATATTATAGGAAGTGGGTGAAAATCTAAACCTTAGCGGGAGTATTTGCAACATTAATGAAGGCCATATGGAGGCCTCATGATCACCTCCCATACTAGCTAAGGCACAAAATGCGATTTTCTATGGTTTTAAAACACTATTTTTCCATACCAAGTTGGATCAAGGGAGGGAGCTCCCTTTTTGGCATTTTCATTGGCATAGGCATGGACAGTGGGTTACAAGTTTTCCATATTTTCTTAGGTATGAGCCCCTTCCTTGTAGCGTATACACTAGTTGTTTTCATTTTTATTAACTGCAACAATTTCTAAATACTAACTAGTTTCGTGGCCAGTTGGCACTATGTTGGAGCAAGCTTGCGACCGAGGGAAAAGAAGACCATAAGACCAAACCTGGTAATCCCACGTTTAAGACTCCTTTGCATCTTGTTGGCCATTCTACATTTTTGAAGGGGTGTGGGGAAACATTGTGTGTGGTTTTAATGTCCTTTTTAAAATGGAATGATGACGTGAGAATTATGTAGGATTTAGTGTTTATGGAAATGGTGCTCAGAAATTTCATGGGGGTTTAGGTTTTTATGATCTTGATCAGGAAATTTATGAAATTCTTAATTTTTATGCGACCGTGGGTGGAAAAACATATCTAAAACTCAATTTCTAGAAAATTATGGTTTGTATAGGCATGCTCTTCGAAGTGCTTTGTAATTGTTTTAAAAGAGTGTCTGGGAAATGTAGTTAATTTGGTTTCACAAAAATCCATTATCTCGAGTCTGCTATTTAAATTTATGCGAGCAAATGAAATTTCATTATGGAGGTGATGTGATGTGTTAATAGTGCCATTTCCAACAATGGAACTATTTGTAATTACTGTTGGATCTAAATATTTTCTATTTGTTTCGCTTCTATACAGAAGAAAAGGGAAAATTCCTAGATCTATTCCATTTTTAAAACTTTAATCGAGTGTTATTGCAATGTCATTCCAACTCTTGAATCATGCCCAACAATTGAATCTCTTATCAGATTCGATGTTTGGTTGGATGTCGTGATACCCTAGTTTAACCTATCTGGATGGTTATGTAATTTTATTTAATTCCTTTTAATGGTTTGAGTAGGATTTCAACCAATTCTATGTGTATTTTGTTGAGTTATATTCATAGTTCTGGAAAGGTTGGTATCATGGATTTGGGCTCCAAGATTTTTGACCTATTGTGAATCTATTATTTTATCATTGACATGTAAATATTTAATTAAATGATAGCTTATTTACTGACTACATTTATAACCCTTCGTGCATGTTCTATAATAATATGCAAAGTGTGTATTGTAGGTTTATAACCCTGCGTGAGGATTTGTTCAAGTGCTGAGTTTATAATCTAAATTTAATATACATAGCTACAACATGAGATTTCTCTATTGGAGCGATCTTTGCTTGAAAAAATAACTCTCTCCTATGTGTTTAAATGTTAATTGATTATTTTCTCTTGTTTCTAGGATCTATAATCTCTAGGTTTGAGGATTTTGTGAGGATTCAATGCTATTTCAAAATGTTTGAAAATAAGTTATAATAGTATTTATAGGAGATAAATAATATATTTCTAACCTAAAAATATAATATTTGTAAAAGATATCATAACCCTGTAATTCTTAATAAATTGTAATTTCATCCTATAAACACATTTAAAACAGAAATGAAATTTGAGATGGAGTAAACCTCTTACTAGTAGCTGCGTAGATTGTACGCACTCTATCATCCCGGAGACTTCAACACACAAAATAATAAGAAACACTATATTTCTGTCATGATGAGTGGTAACTCAATGTCTTCAAAAATGTCACAGTCCTCCCAAACTTGAACCGAAACCGTTCCTGGTTCTTAATTGGATCCCCCCGAGCTCAGTCTAACATGAAAGAGAAAACTAAAACTCCTAAGGATTAGGATATTGGTATTTCGAAGCTAGGGTTTTTATTCTCTAAGTGCTAGGTTTTGGAAATTCTCTCCAATCCCCTCAAGAATAATGATAAGATCCCCAGGCCTTCCCTTGCCTTTTTCTCTTATAGACGTTCTTTGGAAAAGGGGTAATTCGTTAACTTCAGCTAAATCAATAAATTAATATTTTCTTGAAAAGATTTCTTAGTTTGTTTTTTATGTAATATATATTAATTTTTGATAACTAGGAACTTTCTACTAGTTCCTACTTGAGTTTACATAAGAATCTTTATTTAATTTCACACACACACACACACACACACACATATATTATTCTCATAAGTGTATCTATACTTCACTTAGATCTTTTATCTATTAAAAAATTGGTATAAATATATACATTTTTTGATATATATATTATATAGACTTATTCAATTTAATCGTCTATTATTATCCATGCATTAAATAGCATAATTGTTTATTCAATGCTTCTTTAGTTCATGTTAATTATTTTAACAAGGTTTCATGTGGGGTTTGATAGGTCAACTAGGATAGGTAGCACTAGATATTCTTGCATGTTGGATTACCTCGTATTCGTGGTAATATTTTGAAGTCCTTGATGAGAAATATATTGCAATTTCAATTAATCAATTTAAATAAGTATGATCATGGTTGGTATTATTCAGAGTCTTCCCAACTCAACACCCTTAATTAAAGTAACCCTTAGTGCTATTCAAAGTTGTTAGGATATTTAAACACTTAGGAGTTAGTTAAGATCAACTTATGTAATATATCCATTAGGTAAAAGTGTGCTTCTTTAGTATGCATTAGTATGCATTTGTAAATATTCTAATCCAATTGTCATGATATGTTCTAGACATAAAGTGATCTGATGGTTCAATTTCTCGTATATCATACCTACCATTCATCCATGGCTTAACACCCAATTAGTCCATGTTCTCTATTTAAAGAGCATGGAGGGTCCTGAGTCTAGTTGATTGATTATGAGAAGATCATATGTAACTTTCTTTCTTTTGCATAATAAATTGCTCCAAGTAGGTATTTGGCTGGGGCCGTGGACTGTTTTCCTCTCAAGGGTTTTAACCACGTGACAAACATCGGTGTGTTGATATGTGATCTGTTTGTGTGAAGTGGTTTCTCTAGGTTTTTAGTGTTTTGGGAGTACCCTGTGTACACAAACATGGTATTAGAGCGTTTATGAAGAGCCTCTTTCGGTTTTGATCAAGATCTAGAACCAGTGTTGTCGAAAGTTTGAAAGGGTTTCTATTTCTAGATTTTTTGTACATTTTTGGGCTGTGGGAGTTGTTCCATTGCATCCAAAGCACCGTTTCCATTGGCAAATAGTTTTTGTTTTTATCAAAAACCATTTTTGTTTGATTCATAAACACCCATTTCGGCAAATATGAAGGTATAATGTTACAGTGACATATTTGTTTAAATTTTTTTTAAATCTCTTATATTTTATCAGTTTAATTATTATATCTTTATTGTTTTATTCTCAAACTATTGCCTTTCATGGCTGCATATGCTCTTTGACATGCACCTTGCGTGATCGCAACAAATCAAAAACAGAAAGGGAAAGTTTTTTTTTCTTGTCTTCTCGCCTACGTATGCTCTTTGTCATGCACCTTGTGCGATCAGGACAAATCAGAAATAATGAGAAAACTTGAAAACGTAGAATTTCCAGGTAAGCTAACCAAAATCTAACCGCATTGTGTGGAAATTTTTTTTTGTTTTTTGTTTTTCAATTTTTTGTGATTTGCAGGAAAAAAAGGAAAGCACGAAGACAGAGAGAAGAGTGAAAAAAAAATCCCCCTTCTTATTTCCCTTCTTTAATGTACCTTTTAAACTTAGCTCACTTGGTTCAAAGTTGCTTTATTGATAAGTCTTGAGTTCAAGTCTTATTAAGTTACTTTTTAATGCATGCAATTTCTATTTTCAAGTTACTAATTGTAAAAGTGCATCTCACATAAATAAAATAAAATAAAAAAGTGAGTCACTTAAGTCTTTTAATTTATTGCGGCACTATTTAAAAGTAAAATTATTGTAAAAGTGAACATCACTTATTTTACAAAAAGTAATTCACTTAAAAAACAACTTTCTTGTAAGTGATTGTCAAAGGTTCATCTTGAGAAGAAGGGGGTTCCTTTTTTAGTTGGTCAAGTTAATATCCGCCATGTCACTATTGGGGACATCTTGAGCATTTTCTTTGATCAAGCTTATATTCATCATACAAAATCAGTTTTTAGAGCCATTTTTTTTAAACAGCCTATTGTTTCGAGCTCTTTGCATCCAGATAGTTAGTTTCTATTCTTTTATCCATTATTTTACAGTATGGCCACCCCTTGTGATATTATACATACAAGTTATAACTATTTCTCATGGAAATGTCGTATGGAGAATGTTCTACGAAGCATGGGAATTTCTAGAATTACCTCAAGCAAAAAAATAGAATCCACTGATAATGATAAGAAAATTAAATGGGCAAATAGATGTGATGAAGCTCGTGGATTGATTGAGATGTCAATCTCTGCTGATTTACGATTCCACATATCTGGAATTGATGAACCTTATAAAGCTTGAGAAAAGTTGGAATCTGTGTTTGGTAAACATAATGAAATTCGAGGTCATCAACTTGAGAATGAGTTGATTTCTTTGAATCCAAGTGGTTTTTCATGCATTCAAGACTATTTATCTAAGTATAAAACTCTTAGACTCTTATGTGAAGAATGGAAGATTAAGAAAGAAGACAAACAATGTATTTATTATATTCTTTCCAAACTTGGACCTGCATATTCTGTTTTTGTATCTACATTCTACTCCATGAAAGAATCCTTGACTGTAGCTAGCTATCAAGATCCTAGTCTTGAATCCTTTTGTAATTCCTTAATTAGAGAGAAAGATAAGATCATTCATCTTGGAATAATAAACAATGTAGGTACATCTGGGAAATCCTTATTGTCCCAACAGAAAGAAAATTACTAGCCTCCCAATAAACAACTTTTTTGCAATAATAATCCAAACAACAAGGGTCCCAAACCCTCTCAGTCGGCTCCCTCTTTAAAAAATGACAAAGGATCCAAGCCAAAATGAAAGAAGGATGAGTGTCATTGCAATTTTTGTAGCAAATATAATCGTGATGAATCTAAGTGTTTCAAGAAGATGGCACCCTTGAAAGCAACAACGAAGAAGCACCACATCAGCCTAGATTCGTCTTCAGAATCTACCTCTCATGGACATGCACTTTGTGCTTATGGTTACTATTATACTGCATCTTCTTCTTCTACTTCAAATGAATGGCTCATTGATTCTAGAGCATCTTATCATATGGCTAAGGATCAAGCCATCTTTTCTACTATGGATGATTGTAACACCAAACAAATATTTGTTGGTGATGATAGATCTCTACGTGTTGTAGGATATGGAACAATTCGAGTAGAAAATGGTCATTTCAGTGATGTACTATGTGTTCCAAAAATTTCCTAGAATTTGTTATCAGTCTATCAAATTACTCATTCGAGTGAAGGTAAAACTGTGACGTTTACACCTCACCAAGTTGTAATCAAGGATTTCAAAAATCCTCAAAATGTCCTTGCTACTGGAACTGTTGATGATATTACTAGGTTGTACAAATTTAACAAGTTTGGGTCATCACCTTTTCCTTTGGTTTTTGTTGCTCATAGTGATAACTTGAGCAAACTTTGGCATGGGAGATTTGGTCACTTAAATTATTGCTCATTGCAACAAATATGTAAATACAATATGGTGGTTGGTCTTCCGATGGTATCTTGCAAGGATGGTGTTTGTTCCGGTTGTGTACTCAGAAAACATCATCGAGATAGTTTTGACAAATGTGCCTCTTGGAACGCCTTGGTTCCCTTGGAGCTTGTGCATAGTGACTTTTGTGGCCCTCTTCCATCTGCTTCCTTTTCTGGTTTTAAATATTCCTTAACTTTCATTGATGACTACTTCAGATGCACTTGGGTTTACTTCCTAAAACTTAAGAGTGAATTATTTAGCATGTTCTTAGCCTACAAGGTCGTTGTTGAAAAACAATCTGGTCATCAAATTATTAAGTTAAGATCTGACAATGGAAGAGAATATGTTAACAATAAGTTCAGTACTTTATGAATTGAATAAGGAGTCCACCAACAACACACTGTTCCATATACACCACAGTAAAATGGTTTCACTGAATGGAAGAATCACACTTTAAAAGAAATGGCTAATTGTATGATCCAATCTAAGGGACTAAGTCTTCAATATTGGTCTGACGCCATAAATTGTGCAAAATTCATAGTTAATCGCACACACACTAAATTTTTACAAGGTATAACACCAGAAGAAGCATGAAGTAAAATTTAACCAAATGTAAGTCACTTTCGCGTGTTTGGTTGTGAAGCATGGGCTCACATTTCGGATGAAAAACGGAAAGCATTGCGGCCTAAAAGTGAAAAGTGCATATTTGTTGTATATTCTGAAGATGTAAAAGGTTATAGACTTCTTCAGCCACATTCTCAAGATATAATCATTAGAAGAGATGTTAAATTTGATGAAAATCTCTCGGCCTACGAGCCTAACTTGCTAGGTGTGCCATCTTTGGCTTGTGAGCCTGGTTCAAGGATTGTGCCTTCTTTTTCTTCTTCCAACTTCCTTGACAGGTTTTCAAATCCAGTTTCTAATGATGACAGTGAAGATGAAAATCCACCTCCTTCTGTTCATGTTCCCCCAGTTGCACCAACACCAATTCTTCCTCGATGGGTCCATTCAACATGTGAAGTAGCTGATGATCTTATTGGTGATCCTAGAGATCAACGTTAAACACCTTCTCAGTTTCAAGGAGCCTCTTCTCTTTTGGTTCAAGTTTCTGAGAATCATGATCTAGAAACTTTTGCAGAAGCTTTAGGAAATCCAGATTGGGATGCAGCTATGGATGAAGAATATTGTTCCTTAATGACGAATGATAGTTGGGATCTTGTTCCTCTTCCTAAAGGAAGAAAACTTGTCAGACGTAAATGGGTCTACAAAACTAAGTATGCATCAGATGGAAGTGTTGAAAGACTTAAGGAAAGGTTAGTAGGTAAAGGTTTTTCCCAAGTTGAAGGGATTGACTACAATGAAACCTTTGCTCCTGTTGCAAAAATGAACTCCATTTGCCTTGTTCTTTCCCTTGCATCCTTACATAACTGGGAATTGCATCAAATGGATGTCAAGTCTACCTTTTTATATGGTGATTTACATGAGAAAATTTAGATGGAACAACCTCTTGGATATGTTTAGGATAACTCTAGTCTTGTCTTTCGCCTTAAGAAATCCTTATATGGCCTTAAGCAAGCTCTTAGATCTTGGTATGCCAAAATGGATAGCTTTTTCCTTGACACTGGTTTTTCTAGATGTCATTCTGATCCCAATGTCTATACCAAAAAATTAGGAAACCATCTCATCATACTTGTTCTTTATGTTGATGATCTTATCCTTACTGGTAGTGACCCTAAATTTTTAACCCATGTGAAATCCAATCTTAAGCAAAATTTTGAAATGTCAGACTTAGGATATTTGCATTATTTTCTTGGTCTCTAAGTCTTGTAAACCAAAGATGGAATATTTACTTCCAAGTCCAAGTATGCTTCTGACCTTCTTCGTTGCTTTCACATGGAAGATTGTAAACCAGCCCCTTCTCCCTTCTATTCTGGAGTCAAAATTTATACCACTTATACTTCCCCTAAAGTAGATGCCACCTTGTATCATCAGCTTGTTGGTAGTCTCTTATACTTGACTCATTCCCGTCCTGACCTTTCCTTTTCCGTTGTTCATGTTTCCCACTATATGCAAACACCTCATGAAAGTCACTGGAAAGCAGCAAAAAGAATACTTCGATATATTCGAGGTACAATTTAGTTTGGGATTCATTACAATACAGCGAGGGAACCTTTGTTGGTTGGTTTCATTGATTTAGATTGGGCGGGCGATCCTGATGATCGAAAGTCTATTGCATGTTATGTTTTAAGTTTGGGATCTAGACCTGTCACTTGGGCTTGTAAGAAACAAGAGCCTCTTGCTCTTTCTTTAGCAGAAGCAGAATATCGAGCCACAATTAATGACATTCAGGAAGCTTTATGGATTCGATAGATCCTTTCAAAGTTTGGATTCGAGTGGCAACAACCTACTCCACTTTGGTGCGACAATCAAAGTGCCATCAAGATTTCCAATGATCCAGTTCTACATCAACAGAGCAAACATAGTGAGCTATGCATTCACTTTATCATAAATCTTGTTCATGATGGTGTTCTTGAAATGATCTCTTTCCCTATAGATGATCAAGTTGCAGACATATTCACCAAGTCTCTTACAGAAGTGAATTTTTCTAAACTTTGATCTATGTTAGGAGTTCAGGAATGTGTCATTAAGGGGGGACAGGCTCTACTGCCTCCTTCCTTCTCCTAATAGTGTCACTTTTGTAAATCCTTCAATCCTATCCCGAGTTATACTTAAGGGGGGATGTTAGGATATGTAGACCCTTTGGAGTTAGTTAAGATCAACTGTGTAATATATATCCGTTAGGTAAAAGTGTGTTTCTTTAGTATGCATTAGTATTCATTTGTAAATATTCTAATCCAACGGTCACGATATGTTCTAGACATAAAGTGATCCGATGGTTCAACTTCTCTTAGATCTTACCTACCATTGATCCGTGCCTTAACACCCGATTGGTCCATGATCTCTATTTAAAGAGCATGGAGGGTCATTGGATAGTTGATCGATTATGAGAAGCTCATATGTAACTTTCTTTCTTTTGCATAATAAATTGCTCCAAGTAGCTATTTGGCTAGGGCTATAGAATGTTTCCCTCTCGAGGGTTTTAACCACATGACAGACATCGGTGTGTTGATCTGTGATCTGTTTGTGTGAAGTGGTTTCTCTAGGTGTTTGGCCTTTTGGGAGTACCTTGTGTACCCGAACAAGAGTCTATGCTTAACACTATCAAACATGCATTACACTAGTGCAATTCCAGATCCTTTCGCTCAACACTAGTACTAGGATGAATTCATACAATACACATAGAGATATAGTGGTGAAAGATCCGATGCTCTAGATATTATGCACAACATCATGTTGGAGTGCTCTAGGGATTACACCCAACACTTTCATCCTTTACTTGTTGGGGTTACATATGTTCTCCAGATATTATGCTCAATACATAGTCTCATATCCATGTTCTCCATGGCTTATGCCCAATGCTTTTGTCCTTTACTTGTTCGGTTTTCCTATGTCCTCAAGAGCTTATGCTCAACGCATAGAGTCATAACCCATCTGCTTCAGGGATTATGCCAAACACATCATAGAAATCAATCATGTATATCACTCTTATGCAAAATACATCACAACAATATCATCTGAGTATATTAGGGCTTGTGCCCAATCACATACTAAATCAAGTACATCGGGGCGTATGCCCAGTACAAGAACAATATCCCTTGTCCAACAAGTCCTACTCCCAATATATAATCATATAACAAACATCAAAACATGTGCATTCGGGCTCGTTCTTATTATATTGTTATAACCAAAATAAATCTTGTGTAGTGGAGCATACACCCAATATATAAATATAAATATAACATCCAAGTAAATAATGTGCAGTGGGGCTCATGCCCAATATAATCAAGGTCAAAATTTGGTATAATATAGTAGCCCAGACATGGGCACCTGATGGATGTCATAATTCATTTATTCTCATGATCATTCAATATATGTAATGTGGAGTGGTAATACTCTCAAGTTTATATACTATTTATATTATATACTCTCGAGTTTATTTATATACTATTTTTGTGGAATGGAAAGGAATGTCCTATTGGACTCATTATTTTCGTTAGACCAAGACCTGAAAGCATTAATCTACACCACAGTCACTAGAGATAGGATCTTGGCAGGCGATTCATCCATGTCATGAAACTTGCAGGGAGCGTTGAACCCTTTGTCCAACAATATCCCCTCCTGCATGAGCCGAGTGAGTTTCGAACCCTTGACTTGTTTCATTGATACCATTCATTGGACTCACGATTGTAGTTAGACTCAAACTTGCATATATTAATCTCTCCCACAATCACCAGATTTAATATCTCAAGAGGAGATTAGTCAATGTCACAAAACTCATGGGGAGCGTTGAACCCGATTTCCAACAGTCCCATTGTCTTTTATCCATTCTACTCAAATCTTCTTACTGATAGCATATAAATTTTTATCTAAGAACTTTTGTGATAGATACTGCAAGTTCGTTCAGAGGATAAGCAGAAAGAAACACATATATATGCTCATGTCTGTGTTTTTGGATATAAAGAGTGTGGAACAACTTCACCTTATGGTCAATTGCACCTTATGGTCCTCTAGGGTTCTTTCATAAACTGGATAAAAGGAAGATTGATATAAGCATTTGCGTTGTAATTACATCTTGAACATAAATGATCTAGAATTTGAAGAAGACCAAAATGACCTTTCTGGAGACCATATACTAACTCTTGTTGGAGAATAAGAAATTATTAAGCTAGAACAAAAGATAGAAATATCCTCGACACCTTTTTGATCTGCAATGCATGCATCATCTTAAACGTTAGATCCTTTATCCATAATGCGTGTTGCATCCTAAATGTAAACTCATTGATCTTCGACGCCTCCTACATCATTAACGTTAACCTAAATAGATATTTGATCTATTATGGATTTATGTTCTTGAATTACTTTATGAAATAAATAAATTACATTCAATGCCCTCAAGGGTGTTAAGGTTTTAATACAACGGTTAAAATCTATATCTTCATGTTAAACATGCATTTTTCTAAATGAGTTCGAAGTTGTTGTTTATATCTTCGTAGGCATCAATCAAAAACCATTTAAACATGTGCAAACTAGGTTTTAGAAATAGCCTCCAAAATTGTTTATATTGTACAATGATCTCTCAGTACGAATGAACCTTCAATATCAATATATCTATTTGCAAAGAATTAAATTTATCAAAACCACCTTATGGATCTTGTTTATAATTAATATTAAATAATAAAATAAAAACATAATTATATAAGAAAATAAAGAAAAAGTATTAATTTAAAGAAAAGTATTTGAAGACAAACTCACACGTCTCCTATATACAAATATAAGTGTTATTTTATATTATATTAAACATGTGTTTTTTATAAATGAATGTGAAGTTGGGGTTTATATCTTCTTAGACATTAATTGAAAACCATTTTAAAATGTACAAAAGGGATTTTAGACATAGCCTCCAAAATTGTCTTTATTGTACAATGCTCTCACTTTCACTACTAATGAACCTTTAATATCAATTTATCTTTTTACAAATTACCAATTTATGAAAACCACCTCATGGATCTTGTTGATAATTAATATTAAATTAAAATATAAAAACAGAATTATAGAATAAAATAAAGAGAAAATACCAATTTAAAGAACAATTAAAAAAGCGAACCCACACATCGCCCCTTATTATCATAACAAAACATATTGAATATTTTCTTTCAACATCTAATAGAAGAAAACAATAAACTAGAGCACCAATTGCATAAAGTACACATTAAAACATTTGTGTGATGATACTTTTGGAAAGGAAATAGTAGTAGGTGTAGTTGTGTAATGTGTTATTTAATAAAATAAAATATTATAAATATAGATATAAGAATATAGGTTATTTAATATTATGTTAATTGCTAGTTTTGTGTTTGTTGAATGATTATTTTAGATTAAATTGATTGTTTTTTTATTTTTCACATTTGTTTAATGACACTATCCTTTACCATGAATTAGGAATCTAAAAGAAATATTATTCTTTTTAGGTTTGTAATGAGAAGAGATGGCTTCTTAGGATTTTCATTTAACCTAATTCTATTTCATGTAATTAATTATTGTTTGTTGATATTGCATTAACCATGAAGTTTAGTTATCGTCGGCTAGGTGATCGAGTTATAGACTACCTACATTATATTACTTAGCAATAAATTATGTGAGAATTTTTTTTAAAATATCATAGCTTATGCAAACCTACCCTCATAACTCCCTTTTCTCAAAACTATATGATTGAGAACAAAATACTGTATCTTTTGTCGCAATTCTAGGTGTTGGTTGTAGTATGGAAGACCTAACTTTCAACTTATATGACCAATAAAAACCCCATAAGCATTGGAATTTTCAATACCCTGTGGAAATAGTAATGTCTCACTCCGATATGTGGATAGGAAATTACATAGAAAAATTACATATCTATGCAAGGATGGATGGTTTCTTCTCACGCAACATAATATCAACTTTACCTTAAGAAACTATTAGATTCATCCATATAGAATTATTTAACATACAAGTGGAAAACATTCCATAAAAGTTAATCATACAGACATTGCACAAAATATAGAGGGAAACATAAACTTCATTCTATTAGTTTGACAAAAATTAGGTAACACCCTCCATTGATACAAAACTAAGCTCCACAACTTAAACTTCTACCTAATTTTCATGTTACTAGCATGACAGACTTACATAATGATTAGGTCTCAAATAAGATGGAACTGCTAGGAATAACAACAACCATACATATTTAATCTAAACAAAATGGAAGAAGACAACCAAACAATGGGAAACCCTTTAAAAATAAATCCTTAGATAGCATTATGTTCATTCGTCATCTAATAGAAGAAAACGATAGACTAAAGCACCAATTCTAGAATGTTTCCTTTAAAACATATATGTAATGATACCTTTAGATTGGAAATAATAGCACGGTATTAACTCAGTAATGTGTTATTTAATAAAATATTACATTATAAATAGAGATATAAGACTCTAAGTTATTTTAGATTATGTTGATTGTTATTTTTGTTTTTGTTGAATGATTATTTTAGATTACATTGGTTGTCATTTAATATTTCGCATTTGTCGAATGACACTATCCCTTACACTGAGAGAGGAATCTAAAATAAATAAGCTTGTTTTTTGGACTGTAACAAGAAGATATGGATTCTTAGGATTTCCATTTAACCTAATGCTACTTCATGTAATTAACAATTTTCCGTTGATAGTGCATTAATCATGAAGTTTAATTATCATTGTCTAGGTTATGTAGTTATATAATACCTACATTATATTACTTAGTGATGCATTATGTGAGAAATATCTAAAAAGTATCATGCAAGCAAGACATATATAATACTTTATTGTTACAACTAAACAATGATAGAACTAGTATAGAGATATTTTAATTAATATTGTCCTTTCAATTTCAAGAATCTCATTTTTTAGCGCATAAGATAATATTATTCAATCCTACCTTCATATATTTGTAATCTCAAAACTCTATGATCGAGAACAAAATAATGTTGCTTTCTCCACAAGTCTAGGTGTTGGTTGTAGTGTGTCATACCTAGAGTTCAACTTATATGACAAACCAAATTCCTACTCCACTAATACCTAAGTGATAGATGATTTGTCTATACCATCAGGGTTAACCGTAGCATTTGTATGATGTTGTTTATTCATAGAAATAGCTCCAATAGTATTAATTGTTTTCCATTTAATGAGGGTCTATAAAGCTTCCTCTAGAAGGGCCAACATGACTATGCAAAATTTTATTTGGGATCCATGGCGATGAATACTCTTATTTCTTTATCAGAAGCTCATAGAGAGATTCCACCAAGGTTATAGAGCCATAGTAGCAATGAGAAAAAAAACCTAGGATATTTAGAGGAGAAAAGGAATCATTATAATTCATCACTAGGCCAGGTATTGATATTTATATTATGACCAATGTGGTGGCTACTTACATAAGCATCAACCATATTTATTGCCATCAATTTCCCTTCAATTCCCATTCAATGATATTCATCCACCCACATTAAAAGTATTTCCTATTAATGTCAAAATCAACAATAAAATCCCAGCAGAGAGAAATGATACAAGCTCCCTTGCATTCATATAATCTCACCAAAGTCTGCTGATGTTTGAATCTTGCATTTTAATATATGTGGTGGTATAACCATTGCATTACGTAGTCTAAGATCATCCAAGAGTTAGCATTTAAGGATGAGATCATAGATGGATTGAACCATTTAGGTTCAATAAGTTAGGAGAGCTTCTATATGTGTGAAATAATCTAGGAAATGGCAGATTGTTAAATTGTTATGTCCTTCATTGTAGATTGGAATGATGAATAATGCACTGTCGAATATTGTGTTTGGTTTATTAGAATGTAATTTTTAATAAAAGGTAAGGAGTCTTCCTAACTAAAACATGTTGGAGGTAAAATTGTTCTATTGTTTAAGATGTTGTTGGTAAATTTTGTCACCTAAAGGAGTTGAAGGGTAATTTCCACACAATCATATATTTGTTTCGATTTCTCAATACTAGAAAAGGTATACATACAAGGTTAATAGACTAATCATATTTGATCGTTAGCATAGAATTTGAATTTATTGTAGTTTACAAACATCCCTATTCTAGATTGTCAGTAATTTAATATCCAGAAGTGAGGTGAATTGTTATATTAAACAATTACATTATGGAAAATCTGAATGATTAAGGGATCTAGTTGTTAAGGAAACTAATTGTCTCCATGGTTAAGGGAAAGAAGTGTTGACTCATATTCTGCATAAGATGCACGATATGAACATAACTTGATGTAATTCTCCCAAACTTTGAATATTTGGATAGTTTATCTCGTGGTTAACATAGGATGATAGGAAATGAGAGTGAGGTGGATTAAACAAGCAATGGAATGTAGAAAGCTTCAATTTGTCTACAAGCCAAAGAGACAATGGTAGAAGGTGTGTAAAGACAAGGTATTCATTTTTGATAGATTATGTTATGCAATTTAAATGCATTATCCTTATGGGTTAGTTATGTAGCATTTATCTAAGTAAACTAGATACTCAAAACACATGGTTAGAAGCTTATAACTAGTATGAAAATTGAATTTTGATTTTTGTAAATATGTATGTAGAATTTTTGTTAGAATAGTAATCAAACCCCTTAGTATCTTATTCTAAGTCCGTAGTAAATTTTATTGCATTTTTTCATTAATACACTATGGTTTTGGACTTAGGGTGCTTATTTGGACCAATAACCAGTTAAGTTGGGGAGTTCACACCCACGTGAGCGCTCTAGCTCAGTCAAACCTCCAAATTTGTGTCCTCATCATTGATGGCGTTCTCCCATTCATTAAATGTGGACATTGTGGTTGACTACGAGTGCTAGAGGTATATTTTTTCCAATTTTGGACTTATTTGGTTCATTTAATGTCACCTAGAGCCTCTCACTCACCTAGTTTTGCACACCCATGCATGCCAAGGAGTCATGATTTATCCATGTCAATTCATCCATTTCCACACAACAATTTGTGGCCATTTGGGCTGATTTGGAGCAAGTTTGGCCCACCTAGGGCGCATTGAGGTCAATTTGGCCAATTTCACATGTACAATCATTTTGGGATTTCGAAGCCTCACTAACCACTTTAGATGTAATATAAGCCTATTACTAACATATTTTCATGTTATAAATTCAAATAATAACATGTTTCAGTTGACATTGCATGTGTAAATTTGTTCTCCTTTAATGGTCTTTTTGTTGGTTTTGCAACAAATTCAATTTATGAGTTTCTCTAAGGCTCCTAGATATTGTTGTAGATCAAAATTCTCACCATTTTATTATGTAGAAGAAAACTAATTTATAAATGGGATTAATGGTTAGCATCCAACCTCCATTTTAAGATCAATTAAAAATCAATCTCTCTTATTAAAAAAATTATGTTTGGGAAACTCATCTACTTAATAATAAAGAAAGGAATGAATGATAATTTTACTAGAAACAAGTGTCTTGTGAATATTTTAAATTTTATGCCTTGAATGTACACTATAAGTATGGTTTTCATGAGAATCTAATTAGTGGACAAATAAGGATTGAGTCGTTCTTTTAATGGCTCTACCTATTCGGTGGATCTATTGTTTTCATATATATGACCAAGATTTCCAAATTATCAATCGATACATCAAATATATCATTAAATATGTGTTGTCTTCCCATTCTTCATTTCCTCTCTTAATCATAATATCATGATTAAGAATTTTTTTTTCTCACACTTCTATATTATCTTCATGATGAAGGAAGGAGTGACAAACCCTACAAAAGAATATCGTGCATTGGGAAGAATACAATACCATAATAGAATGGTTGAGTGTGTACACAATAGTTAGCTTTGGGGAGAACATGTATTGAATAATAAAGAAAAAGTTTTCTAATCATTCCACCAAATCAACTTTTTTTTGTTGAGTTTACTTATGGAAACCATATTATAGAGAGGTGTCATGATGTTTGTATATTATACATTAAGTCTATGTTAAGAGAAATATTTGTCCACCCTTCCAAGAAATATTGTGTTTGTATGAGAATAGATTATTATAGAAGAATGATTTCGATGACCCATGTACAACATAATGGAAAGAGAAATGATGGTCCCTTCAATCGGGTTAATTCGGATTAAAAATAAATCATAAAATTTTCTCTAATTCTTGGAATGTAAAATTATACTAATTGAATAGAAGGTAAAATAAGTTTTGGATCCACAATATTTCTCCCTATTAAGATAACTAACAAGGTTGATGGACAGATGAATATTATGGACGTGAAAGGAAGTATCCACTAATACTTTCATTAGATTCAACTATATAAGAATACATACATTCTATAATTTCATGTGAACACTTGCGATATGCAAAGTGATTTTATAAAGCTTTGAGCTGATGCTTGTACCTTCTCCTCTCTCTTTGTACATTTCAGAGGGTGCATCCTCATGTTTCTTGAAGGGAGTTATGTGATGAAGGATTATTTGCTAAACTATTTTAAGGGAATTATGTGGTGGAGGAAGAGCCATGACACCCATTGAAAATAATTATATGATGGATAAAGTGCCATATGACCTTTCCATGTAAGTCCCCTTCTGATGAAATTACGATTAAGAAAGAGTATTGTTTAGATCACTGATGTACACGATGAAACGGTCAACCGAGCCTTCCACTGGATTTATCTCAACGGTTCATCTAGCATCAAATACATGTTCGAAAATCCCTCCAATATATTCTTCAAGGATTTGTCACCACTATAAAAATGTTTGTCCGTAGCTTCTCTATTCTCTCTCCTGAGATGAGCACTATAGTGAAAATATTTCGGTTGTCCCTTATAAAAAAATTGTATGATCGAGAAAGGGTTAGATGACTCTTCGTTGGTGTTACAGTTTGAGAATAATGCAATGGATAAGATGGGTTTTACGTCACCATGATGTATCTAATATCGTATAAAGTAAATGTATTTGCTTTATATAAATAATTAATCTCCATACGACTCTATGTAAGAAATGAGTAATATCTAATTCCTTAAGTTTCCACATTATTAAGAGCATCACATTCCACCTTTTTATTCTCCTATCCCAATCTCATTCAATAAAATACATGAAATGTGTAATTTACAAAAAATATTTGTATATTTTTCACAGTTATTTAAATCTTAGGTTACAAATAAATTGATTAAAGGGTGATAGGACCATAAAACAATTTACAAAAAATAATAGTTTTCTTTGTTACTTGGTCTAGTTATTTTATGTTGGCATGTTTAATGAATAATCATGGTGGACTAGGTTTACCCCTACAATTGGTAGTTATGACTTCATTATATGGTCATCATAGGAGGTGACAACACCCTTGGTGAACGAATAGGGGTCTAGTCCCTATCTAAAGAAAATTGAATAAGCCATCACTTCAGAAAAATCTCCATCTAGTCAATGAAGTAAAGGTCTTCTATGTGATGTTGTGTTCAGAAACAAGTAACAATTTATGGAAAGTGTGATCCAAACTGGATTCAAAGATAATGATTATTTGTATGGATATCACATTCTATCAACAATTCCACCCTTTTTTTTATTTTGTCTACATTAACTCCACAATGAAGGAGCAACAAACCCTACAAAAAAATATCATGCATCAAGGAGAATATAATATTGGAATAGAATGATTTGTTATGTACATGATAGTTATGGTGATGGATAACATATACTAAATAATAGAGAAAGGATCAGTCAATCCTTCCACAAAGTCAATCATTTCCATTAAATTTCCTTGAGGAAAACATATTATACAGAGGTGTTGTGATGGATCTCTCTTCTATGTTAAGTCTATGATAAGATAAAGATCCCTTCCAATATATATCATGTTTTTATGAATATAAGGTATTAGATAATAATAGTTTGAACAACCATGAAAAATATGTTGGAAATATAGAATGAGTAATCCCTCCAATAATTTTAATTTGGACAAAAAATGAATCTAAAAGCTCTCACTAATTTTTATACTTTAAAATTATAGTAATTGGATGGAAATTAAAGTAAGTGTTGGAATCCCATTCTTTGTTTTCTCCCCAATTAGAAAACTATGAAGTATAATGGCGATATGAATATTATAGAGGTGACAAGAATTACCAACCAACCCTTTTATCGTATTAAACTATAGAAGGAGTCATGCATTTTAGAATTGCATGTTAATGCTTTTAAATATAAATTCATTTGGGAAACTTTTGGTTGACACTTCTATGTTCTCCTCTTACTTTATAACTTTATGCAAGACAATGTGTCCTAAAACACTTCAAAGGGAGTTATTTGATGAAGGATGTTTTTTAAAATATTCTACAAGAACTATGTAGTGGAATAAGTTCCATGACATCCAACAAGATGTTTTTTTCGAGGGAGGAAGGGTCGACTGACCCTTCCTGTTAAATCCCCTTTCAAATAAATTATTATTATGAATGAGGATTTCTTAAGACACTAGTGTACATGATGCAAGAAAAAGAATCGACCAACCCATCCACCCGATTTTTCTCAATGGTTCATCTAGCATCAAAGAATTGTTTGATTTCTTCACATGTCTTTTTAGTGATGAGTTTCCTACTTTAAAAGTTCTAAACATTTTTTTTACTAAATGGGATTAAAAATTTACAAACCCAAGATTGGGGTTTCTAATGAACAAATCATTGTTAGTATCATAATTAAAATGTGAAAAATCAGATTCTAAAAATGTCAATCTCAATTTCAGAACGTGAAAAACATGATTTGGAAAGTGCCAATATCGACTTTCAAAAAAGAAAAAATCAGCTCCAGAAGTGTCAATATTGGGTGAAAAAATTGCAAAATCTAGTTCCAAAAGTGTCACTGTAAAACCCAAAACTATAGATTTGAAAACTTATATAGGAACTTTTTGAGAAAAAAATTTGCACTTTAGAAAGGCTACTTTTGGAATTTAGAAAGGATGTCTTTTACTTCTATTCTAAGGGGATTGTACTAGAATAATTTCAAAATTGATCAAATTGGTGTTCAATTTATAAAAATATTTCCAACCATTTGGAATCACTTTTATATAGGATATAAATTTCAACTTTGACCTCCATATTTGAAGGATAATTATGAAACCAGAGATATATTATCATGGCCTATGACCATGCTTCAACATATTCTCCCTTCTTGTTCTCACCATTAAAATTTGGTGGTTTAATCTTTCTAATATTCCTTTGTGGCACTTATTCCACGTATTATTCTTTAGGATTCCTAACTAGAGACAATTTAGGGTTAGTGCAAGAATTATTAGTTGTATATTACCTTCTAGTTGCATGAGGTAGTGAATAGTGATGCCTTTAACCCCCGTAGCACTCTAGTGTGTCTGGATTTTTTGTGGTATATTTTCGTTAAATTGTCTTTGTATTTTTATTAGGGCATATATCTCACTAAATCTACATTTGTATTTGTAATGAGCTTATATGTTGCATGAGTTTAGTGTTCAATTGATTTTGATGCTCTAGATCATTCAACATTCTTTTATTATTAGATTTACAACTTTGTACTTCCATTCTCAAGTTTCTAATAGTTTCCACCAATTCCATTGAATTTATGTTATATATCTTTCCATTAGATTTTGTCTCCTCATTTCCCACATTGGTATTCTTCCCTTTGGTTTCTTCTACCAAAGTATATGAAAGTTTCTTCCTTCAATATTTACTTCCCCGGTATTGTTCTGTGTTCTGCTAGCTATAAATATGTAACTTGTAGAAATGCATTGTACTAATATATTCGATATGTTAAAATCATCAAATTTATTAGATAAATAGTTTCCAAAATTTAAGCATACAAAAAAATTATGGAAAATACCCATTTGACAGTTCTTGTCAAATTAGGCTACAAGGCCCCTTTCTATTAAAATAATAAGCATTGATTCATAATTAGGTTAATTATGCTTAATATGATATTGATTATATTTCCAATGAATATATGCATGTCCTTTTTTTATTTCATAAATTAAAGCTACATCTATCATAGATCAAAATTTCTTCCCAATGGTACGTTATTCCTATCACTACACTTATTCTAAAAGGAGAACTTTTGAGTCCTATAAAAGAAATTTTTAAGGAATTAAATAAAATTTTTCATTTTTTGTTGATGACCCATATGATTTTGAGTATTTCGACACTTCCAACATTCAAATCCAATGCTCTGATTAAATTTTAAATAAATATTGAATCATCAACTTTTAATTTCTACAATTCTTCTAGACCTAGAATTTTCATTGAAACTACTATATCACGGAATAAAATTTATGAAAACTCACCTCTAAGAAACCTTGTTTAGCTCAACAGCTAGTAAAAATGTCAAAATTATAACATTTTCTAGTTATGAGTTCTTGGGTCACTTTTTCCTCCAAGTTTTAAAAAATTGACCCTGTGAGCACCCAAATAATGGATTTTGTCCTTCCTTTTTCGTTTTATAATATTATAAAAAAGATTAAAAGTTATATACGTTCCTATATTAATACTACACCATAACAATTTGGGCCTCAAAGAGATCATATCCATCATGTGGCCATGTGCCTTACAAATCCAATAAATTAATTTTTTTGTAAAACTAGAGTACAATGGGTCCATGCCCCAAATAGGGAATCCTTTAAAATCCATAATTAGGGTCTAAATGGTATAGGTATCATCAATTTTGAGTTAAATTACTCCTATTATTTCCAATACAAGTTTTTTGCTTCCATGCCAAATATTGACATGGAATTAAACATGTGTTGTTGATGTGTCAAATGGGTCTTATGTGTTATTCAATTACATGTCTAGGTATCCTTCCACCATCCACTAGGTCATCATATCACTTGCCCCTTAGACATAGTACACCGATTATATGCCACTATGCAAAGTGGTATCACCTAATAGAAAAATGGTTTTGCAATCCATGCATATCAAAGCGTTACCAATCGCAACATGCCACCTATAAACCATGGTATTTGCATACCATGATGCTTAGTCATGATTAAATCATGTGCCACTTCTGGGCATGTTATGAGCCATAACAATTTTTCATTGTATCATTTGACCAATCATGTTTAATAATTATGTTTCATCCCTTTCTACTTATTCTTTAGTTCTTTCTCCCCTAAACACATGGTTCACCAAGATAGTGCTCAGGTGTTAATCTCCTCTAAGCCCTTGGAATGGGTTCTAGTGCTTAGTTGATGTGGTTATGCCAAATTAAAACCCATCACCCATATAGAAACTCCATGTCATCTAGAATCCACATGGCACCTCCATGTTACACCAACCACGTGGCACTTATGGGGTCCACCTAAAAAATTTTAAAATTTCAAAAATTCAATTTTTCAATAGGTAACTCTACGAAAATTACACTTGTGATTTTCCCATAAATAAGTGGCCAACCCAAATTTGCAAATAGTTATTTCCAATACTAGAAAATCATTATATAAACAAACATAATTGTGCATTCTTTGATTTTTCCTTATAATAGTTATTTTCCATTAGTTCATAACTTTTTTTTAACACAAATGCAAAATTGTACACAAATTTTTAGGACTTGCATCTTCCATTCATTATTTTATTTTCTATCATATTCTATGCGAGCTCTAAAAACCATATCTAAGCACTTAATGACAAAAATTCCTATAAAATAATTTGTCAAACTCTTTTCTTGTAAATTGTAACTTCACCCAAATTTTCTAAAGATGACAAATTTTACTACAATTTCTCTCTAAAATCAACCCACCCATTTAGAAATTTTGTTACCACTTTAAATTAAACAAAGGAGGAATTAAACATGGTTTTTCCTAATATTTTATTTGGTTAATTTCATCAAATACTTCTAGTGCAGCTTATAATTCTTCGTGTAAAATACAATATGGTCCACATTGTCAAAATGCTACAACTAAGATTTGGTACCAATCTGTCATGTACCTGATGACCACTTTATTCATTTGTGGCATTGAAATACTAAAATGACTATCCAAAATCACCTTTGATACTCAATTTTGTTTTTCCATTAATTTAATTAACGAAATAACACGATTATTAAATATATATAAATGATTACGCAAAATTGAACATATGAATTTACAAAAATTTATAGGTAAGTTGTACATGAATGCATTCATAAAATGCTAAGAAAACAATGCAAATAAATAATTTTATAACTGTGAATTAAACATTTTGTATAACAAACTTAAATTATTAAGCTTCCATATGCTAGCTACATATCGTTAGTATTCAATTCAATTTCACAACAATAGAATATTCAGGATCACTGAAACAAACACAATCACAAGATAGATAGATTTATCCTCGGAAACCTTCTAGGGGAAGAAAACCCAACAACACTTCCTCTATATAGATGTATCAAAAGTACAAAGTTAAAACCCCTAACAAGTGATCCTTCTCCTTGTAGGTCTCTCTCTTTCTCTCTCCCTCTCCCCTATGCGATATACACAAGTGTGTGTGTGTGTGTTTTAAATATGGAAAACACCTCCTCTATTTATACTCTATCTTCCACTTGAATTTTTCCCTAAGAGATTATCTCCAACAAACTTTCTAGGCTGACTTCACCTAGGAAGATACAAAACAATATAATATTATATTATGGAGGGTTCTATTGAACTGAATTACAACACAGGTTTTACCTCATGACTCTATGATGACCAAATACAATAGTAACATCCTTACGAAGGAATAACAGATATCCTATAGTTTACAAAAATAAAATAAATTTAGAATGTTCTTCAAAGTTACAATATTTTAACACTCCCCATTAATGCAAAGGGTATTCTACTAATAACAACAACATCAACTATAGTAGAAAGGAGAGAGAGCATCTTCAATAACATCAAGGTGATACACCTATACGTCATCACAATTTTTTCTATAATCATCAGGAACTGGAATAGTTACTAGAAAATATTCAACACCTTTAGTACTGGAACATCATCTTCTATAGCACGACGTTTTCATCGTTGATCTTCATATTCTTCTAGAGTCATTCATCTGCAACAATAGTTGATGTTGCTGTAAAAAAACATCATCATCAGCATCAACACATTAATACATTTGGGAATATTTTTCCACGAAATATTTCCACATTTTGAACATTCACGGATTAATAATTAAATTTTTTTATTGTGGTGGAAAAACCGTAGAAATATCAACGTTTTTTAATTTTTGACAAAATTTTGTCTCTATATCGACGATATATAGCTATCTTTGCACACCCTCCAAACCAATGCCAGTTTTGAATGACTCTTGGTTGTTTATGCGTGGGCCAACTCATGCATTTTTGTCCACATCTAGCTAAGAAGATCTCACTATTTTCATAATAGAGTAAACTTGTTCTGGGTGAGAAGTGAATTCCAACCCTCCATCAATTCATATTCTCGATTCATATTCAAGACAGGAAGCCTGAAGTTGGCGATGAACGTCAAAGAAAAATATTTCTTCTATCTCCTATCCGATCATAGAGAGAAATCCTTAAATGGAAACTCTCAACAATAATAAAATAGATTTGCTTTTTTCCCATGGGTGTTGCATCTTTTTTCTTAGGTCTCGGTTTGACTGGCTATGTGTGGCATAGTATTTTATGTATATGACAGAAGCTACTGATACCCTCTCCTTACGACATCCATGAGCCCTTATATTTTTCATATAGAAATTTACACTTTCTCATATATCATGTCACCATGGATAAATAGTAATTGCCATGAAACTAACTACCTCATTGTAACTATCTCTACTACTGCAACCTAGTGACCTGTAAAATGGCAGCATAGATAATTTTACCTTTTATATTGCTAGTGGTCCATTGATTAAACTGTGCTAGAGAGTGAAATCAAATTGAAAGCCAGTTTACAGCTCCTTTGCGGGAGCATGCCAATATGTATCACTTAGCACATTTGCTATAGTTGCAACAAGGTTCTTTGTGATTGATTGAGTGCAGATTGAGCCCAAATTTCTTTATCAACCATATCTAAAACTAGAGAGATCAGTCATACTCGGCAACAATCATCTGGCCGTAAATTCATAAAAGGTAAGCATGCATCCTTCTTAGGGGGAAACAAACTAATAGGCTCAAAATAACAGTTGTATTCTTTGGGTCATGTACGTTACAAACAAATGTAAAAACCTTGCGATTCCTTCCTTTTATTTAAACCAGAGTAATTACAACAAGAGGGTCCGATCAACAATGACTCTAGCCAATTCATTTTTTTTATACACCCGATGTTCCACTAAGCTATTGGATGTTGACATAGTGTTAATTAATTTCCACAGTAGAAGGAAAATTTTCATTTGGACCATTTGGGCCACCTAGTGTTTTGATCCCCAAACTATCAAGGTCTCCTTATGAGTAAATAAAAGGCCATTGCAAAACACTTGTTGGCATCAATGAAAACTTCAGTCTAGTAGACACAATGCTCACTGAGATGGGGGGGGGGTGAATCAGTGAGATAAGGATTCAAGTCAATTTCAAATTTTTCTACCAATCTTATCATGCCTGCAACCATCTATGCCATCAATTTTTCTTGACTATTGTAATTTCACCATCTCCTTGACATCTTTGCACCAACATATTTGTATTTCCCATATCATCTTCAAATGAGCACAAAATGGGTCATTTGACTCTCTAGATGTTTCATGCTTGTCATGATTTCTTTTCAATGTCATTATGCATGTCCTTAGTCATCGCTGCCCTTCATGTCTTGTTCCAATTACACCTTGCCATGTCATCATGCTTAGAAACCTCTTCGAATATCTGTTTGTTAGTTATTGTTTTAATGAAATAATCAATTAAAACTTCTTCTAAACATTGCATCTCTCCAATAGTAATATGTGTCTCTTCAAAAATCTGTCTTAATTCTTTTTATTAAATTTATGTTTATTTTTCTAAATACATTCCCATAGCTTCTTATTTAATAAACTATGATTATTATTTTTCACTAACTTTCCAGGTCCATCTTTTTCATATATGACCATCATAATGCAAACTGAAAGTATGGCTAGATAGTCACCTCAACAAGGATTAGATCCATGTCACCTTTTGAAATTTTTGATACAGATGCATTATATAGAGGTCATTTGAAAATAGGCTTCCAAACTGTTTAATTTAACACTTATCCAAAAAAAAAATTAACTTGTAAAAACAATTTTTCTTCTACTTTGGTAGATTGATTTCTCCCTCATGTGATCACCATAAGGAAACCTACAAGCATGGCTAGATATCCATTTCAACAATGAACAATACCATATCAAAAGATAAATCTATTGGCACACACACAACCTATGGAAAACATTTCAAAATAGCTTCTCAACCTCTTTTGAACATCAAAACATATTTCTTTCCATTTTGGTAGACTCCTATTTCACACATGTGAACAATCTATGGAGATATAAAGTCGGGAGCAGATGGAAAAATTACCAAAGAATGGATCCATGGCATTTTATAAATTTACTTGCACAAAGACAATCCTCGGCAGGCATTTCCAGCTGACCTCTCAAACTCTCGTTTTTAACACTTGGTCAATTTTATTTTCTTCTCATTATCCAAAATATTATTTTTCCTATTTTTGGAAGATTGATATCTTGCATATGAGATGATCATAAGACAACTTGAAGGTATGGCTGGATATTCAGTTGACCAAGGAACATGATAAGCCCTCCTTGCGGGCATTTAAAAACGCCTTTTCATTTTCCTGAATCTAACACTTACCCAATTTTCTTATGTTCTTAAAATGAAAAATAATAGTTTTCTTACTTTTTGCATATTTATATCTTTGTCATAAAACAGTCCAAAGGATAACTGAGACCATGGTTTGATGCACCCATAAAAAAATTATATCCTAACACTTTCATATTATTTTTCTCATCATCCTATGAGATAGGGCGGGCATTTCCCTGAGGCCACTGCGGCAGTTTTGCTTGTACCGGAATAGTGCAAAACAGCCTCAAACTCTGGTTTGGAAGACCATTATTTTTTTCATGAAACATCCTCTTTGAGAATGTAGACCATGGTGAGATAGCCTCTTCAACAAGTTTTAGGATGATAGCGTCAGATAATTTTTATCATACACCTATAAGGTACATCGGGAATTTTCCCAAGGCCACATGAGCCAGTTTTTCCTACACTTCGACAATTTTCTTAGTCTGGTCCAATCTGCCTAAAACATTGTTTTGGCAGTTTCATAACTTCTTCATCGACTAATTCCAAGACAGTATGAAGACATGATCAGTTAGGTCGAATTTCAATCTACAAGACCCCCATATGGTGAGGGAATTTTAGTCAACACACAATTTGCAACGGGCATTTTCTTAAGTCTACCTAAGCCAGTTTTCCAACACTTAGTCATTTTCAGGACTTTCTCCAAAATTTATTCTGAAACCTCATTTTGGCATATTCAACTTTTTCTTTAGAGATTATTAAGGAGAAATAATACCATGGTTAGGTAGAAAAACCAACACACTACAAGACCCCCATGTGTTGCGGGAAATTACTCTAACCCATAATTTAGGGCGGGCATCTTTTTGAGGCTACTTAGCCATATCATCATGCTTAGACACCTCTTCGAATCTATGTTTGTTATTTATTGTTTTGATGAAATAATCAATTAAAACTTCTTCTAAGCATTACATCTCTCCAATCGTAAGATGTGTCTCTTGAAAACTCTATCTTAATTTTTTTTATTAAATTTCTGTTTATTTTTTTAATACACTCCTTTGGCTTCTTATTTAATAAACTATGTTTATTATTTTTCACTAACTTTGCAGGTCCATATTTTTCATATATGAGCATCATAATCCAAGCTTAAAGTATGGTTGGATAGCCACCTCAACAAGTATCAGATCCATGTCACCTTTTTAACTTTTTTATAAACACACATTATCTAGAGATCATTTGAAAATAGGCTTCCAAATTGTTTAATTTAACACTAACATATTTGTTTTTAACGTGTAAAAATAAATTTTCTTCTACTTTGGAAGAATGATTTCTCCCTCATTTTCTCACCATAAGGAAACCTACAAGCATGGATAGATAGCCATTTCAACAATGAACAAGACCATATCACAAGATAAATCTGTTGAAACACACACAACCTTTGGAAAGCATTTCAAAATAGCTTGTCAACCTCTTTTGAACATTAAGAAATATTTCTTTCCATTTTGGTAGACTCCTATTTCAAACGTGTGAACACTCTATGGAGACCTGAAGTCAAGAGTAGAGGGACAAATTACCAAAGAATGGATCCATCACATTCGATAAATTTACTTGCACAAAGACAGCCCTTGGTGGGAATTTCCAACTGACCTCTCAAACTCCTGTTTTTAACACTTGGTCAATTTTTTGTTGTTCTCATTATGCAAAATATTATTTTTCCTATTTTTAGCAGATTGATATTTTGCATATGAGACCATGATAAGACAACCTGAAGGTATGGCTAGATAGTTAGTTCACCAAGGAACATGACTATTCTACCTGATGAATTTTATCATCAAAATAACTCATCCTTGCGGGAATTTCAAAACGTCTTTTCAATTTTCTGAATCTAACACACCCAATTTTCTTGTGTTCTTAGAATGAAAAATAATATTTTTCTTACTTTTGGCAGATTTATATCTCTGTCATAAAACACTCCATAGGATAAATCATACCATGGTTATATGAACCCATCAAGAATCTATAGCCTAACACTTTCGTATTAATTTTCTCCTAATCCTATGATATAGGGAGGAAATTTCAATAAGGCCACTCAGGCAGTTTTTCTAGTACTGGAATAGTACAAAACAACCTGAAACTCTGTTTTGGAAGACCATTATCTTTGTTATCAAAAATATCCTTTGAGAACTGATACCATGGTGAGATAGCCTCTTCAACAATTTGTAGGATGATAGCTTCAGATAATTTTTATCATACACCTATAAGGCATGGCGAGCATTTTCCCAAGGCCACATGAGCTAGTTTTTCCAACACTTGGACAATTTTCTTAGTCTGGTCCAATCCGCCTAAAACACTGTTTTGGTAGGTTCATAACTTCTTCCTAAGCTACTTCTAAGACAATATGAACACATGGTCAGGTAGGCCAAATATCAATCTACAAGACCCCAAGATGGTGCGGGCATTTCCTTCAACACACAATTTGTGGCGGGAATTTTCTTAAGGTTATCTGAGCCCGTTTTCCAACACTTAGTCATTTTCAAGACTTTCTCCAAAATTTATTCTAAAACCTCATTTTGGTAGATTCAAATTTTTCTTCAGATATGCTTAAGGATAAATAATTCCATGGTTAGTTATAGAAACCAAGACACTACAAGAACCCCATGTGTTGCTGGCATTTACTCTAACCCATAATTTAGGGCTGACATCTTTCTGAGGCTACTTAGCCATTTTTGCTTGCTCTGGCATGAATGCTTGTTTTGATAGGTCCATAAGTTCTCCCTTGAGCACTTTCAGGACAAATTGAAGACATGGTCAAGTACAAAAAACAACAATCTACAAGGCCCCCATGTGGTGCGGGCATATCTATTCTCCTATAAATTATGGCATGCATTTACCTAAGGAAATTTCTACTAATTTCCCCATACTTAATCATTTTCCTATTTTTCACCAAATTACCATATTTTTCCAAAATGATTGTCATTAATGTTGTCATCAATGACAATCCTATTCATCACAGTCTTCATGTTTTTCTTTATATAAATTGGTATATGATATACTGCATTTAGAAATATACTTATATCTAATGTATTGGACAAGTTATTGTTTGGTATGGTGTACGTAAGACAATTACTTGTCACTACACATATTTTTCACTATGAATGAAAATGCAAGGAAGCTTGCTCTGTTTAGAGTGAAATTAGAGGTGAGGGGAGATGGAAAATGTTATTCCCCTTGCTCTGATTGCAGGGGCTTGGTAGAAGTTGGTAATGGTATGATAATTTGGGGAATTTGACTAAGTGTTGAAAAACTGCCCTAAAGCAGTTGCCTTATGAAAATGACCACCATAATTCATAAAAAGAATAAAATGCCTACCATGACCTACCATCCCATAGTTTGTTGAAATATCTATCTGAACATGGCCCCCATTCTTAGAAAAACTCCTTGAAGAAGAAGATACAAGTCTGACTGAGTTTACCTTGCCATCATGTCTTTGGTTATCCTTTTGCCATTCACTTAAATCCTTTCACATCAATTACAATCAAATTCAACTTGTATCATATATTATATAAACAATTGTAAGTTATCAATAATTGTAATAATGTAAAAATGACAATTTTATTATTGTGGACTTGTATGATGTCCCAATTTTTTGTTTCGTATTTTTATATAATAAAATGGGTTCTTCATCTATCGTATTCTCTAATGTCACAAAATTTTACATTATTGATTAATTATATGAATGATGTACATTGTGACTATGAAGAAAGCTGTAATCAACATGCTTATCCAAGCACAATAATTAAAAAATAAAAATAACTATTACTTTACAAATATATGATTTGAAGACAATTAATTCAAATTTAATTATATGAATGATTTTCATGGTTACAATGAACAAAATTTTAATTGGCTCTTATATCCAATTGCAACAAATAAATATAAAAAAATATTATTATAAAAACATAATTTTCTAATGAGTAATTGAAAATTTGTAAAAATAATAAATAGCATTTGCATATTCGCGGTGGGGAAAAGTTCATAAGTGAACCATACAAATTCTATTATTTCAAGTAGTTCGTGTATGTTTTACATTTCCTTGAACAAATATAACAAACTATTTTACCCATTAGTGCTCTTTTACATAATGTATGAACTGATTTTTTTTTTAGGGCATATACACATCGATTCTCTTTACATGATATATGCACCAATGTATTTCTAATATCAATTATGCACCATCTCACTTTATGAATTTTATATCCATTCATTCATGTATAATAAAAAATATGCTCAAATTCACTTATCTTCATCATCATCATCTTCATCATGTTAATCATCATCGTCTTCATCATTATCTTCATAATTATCATTATCATCGTCATCATCATCATCATCGTCATTTTCATCACCATTAATGTCATCATCTTCATTGTCGTCATCATCATCATCGTCGTCGTCATTGTCATCATCATCATCTTCATCATTAGCATCATCTTCATCATCATCATCATCATCTTAATCGTCATCATCATCATCATCATCTTCATCATTGTCATCATCATCATCATCGTCGTCATCGTCATCGTCATCATCATCATCATAATCATCAAGATCATGATCTTCATCATGATCAACATCTTCATCTTTATCATCATCATCATCATCATCATCACCATCATCATCATCGTTGTCATCATCGTCGTCGTCTTCATCATCATTATCTTCAAATTAATCATCAACACCGTCATCATCATCATCATCAACATCACCATCTTCATCATCACCATCTTCATCTTCATCATCATCACGATCAACATCATCAACAACATCACCATATCCATCATCATAATCATCGTCATCATCATCATCATCTTCATCTTCATCATCACCATCCTCAATATCATCATCATCATGTTGATCATCATCATCTTCATCATCATCTTCATCATTATCATCATCATCATGGTCATCATCATCATCATCATCATCATCATCACCATCAATGTCATCGTCTTCATTTACGTCGTCCTCATCATCATCATCTTCTTCATATTCTTCTTCTTCATCATAATCATCATCATCGTCATCGTCATCATTGTCATCATCTTCTTATTCGTCATCATCATCATCACTTGGACCATCATCATCATTTTCATCATCATCATCACCACCACCACCATCATCATCATCACCATAAATGTCATCATCTTCATTGTCGTCACCATTGTCATCAGCATCTTCTTCATAATCATTATCGTCATCGTCATCATCATCATCATGATAATTATGATGATAATGACGACGAAGATGATGATGACGATGACAAAGAATAAGATGATGATGATGATGATGATACCGATGCCACCGATGACGACGACGATGATGATGATGATGATGATGACTAGGATGAGAATGATGATGATGATGATGAAAATGATGATGAAGATGATGATGATGACGACGACGATGATGATGATGATGATGAATATGATGATGATGGTGGTGGTGGTGGTGATGTATATGATGAAGATGATGAAGATGATGAAGATGATGGTGGTGGTGATGAAGATGATGATGAGGGTGACGATGAAAATGATGATGATGATGATGATGAAGATGTTGATTAGGAAGAGGGAGATGACGATGATGATGATGATGATGATGACAATGACGACGACGATGATGATGAAGACGATGACGATGACGACAACGATGATGACAACGATGACGATGATGATGATGACGATTGATAGGATGAGGATGATGATGATGATGATGATGATGATGATGATGATGATGATGATGAGGATGAGCATAATGAGCAGAATGAGGATGACGACGACGACGATGATGATGATGATGATGGTGAAGATGTTGATGATGATGATGATGATGATGATGGTGTTGGTGGTGGTGGTGATGAAGATGATGAACATGATAAATATGATGATGAGGGAGATGATGAGGATGATGATGAGGATGATGAGGATGATGGTGATGACTAGGATGAGGATGATGAAGATGATGATCATGATTATCATGATTATCATGATGATGATTAGGATGAGAATGATGATGATGATGATGATGATGATAATGAAGATGAAGATGATGGTGATGGTGATGGTGATGAATATGATTATGAATATGATGAATATGTAATGACCTGATATTTACCTTGGTCTTCACTAAATTGTTCTGAGCTTTTCCAACATTATAATAGAATGGTTATGAGTGATTATTCACTCCTATAAAGAATGCACTTTATGGATCTACCAAACAAAAGATAAATATGCAATATATATATATATATAATATGCAAATAAACAAAAAAAAAATGTAGAATTCAAAAACAACTACACACTAGCTCATTAGCATTCAGATAAACCAGCGCACAATCTGGACTGACTGCGATTTGGGGGCTTTAGATTTCAAACTTTCACTGAAGGATTTGGAACAAGATATGATGTTTTTTTATACGGAGGCCGATAAAATGAATTTCCCTATTAGTGCATCATCCACTCCTTTCGCATGTGAGCCCATGCTTCTATAACCACCTTCCCCACCTCTAGAATTGAAGCAATGTTTAGACCTTCAGGTTTGTTTCCTTCTACGTTTTTCTTGATTACCTATTGTTTTTTATTTTATTCACGTTTTTTTATATGTTGTGGATGTGGTGTAGACGAAATGGCTCAAATCTCCTTGCAATCATGAAGAACGAACTGTCTAGGTGAACTTGGGAAATTCAATGTGAGAAATAAAACCAATAGTTATCGAGGAAAAGGAAGAAGGGAATGAGACATTTTAATGTTGCCATGCTTGTGTTTGCTTGTTGTGAGATATTTTGACAATATGCCTGAATGGAATGTGGTGGTTTTGTGAATCTATATGACTACAGGTTATGCTCTGAATGGGAAAGACAAAGAGGTTCTCAATATTCATTAGCAAGCATCGATGATGGGGATGAGGACGAATGATTTTAATTTCTCGATGGTGCTTCTGATTTGTGCAAACATCATGAATTATGATCAGAGTAAGAAAGATCATATCCTCACCATAAAATATGGATTTGATTCATATAATTTTGTCGGTATTGATCTAGTTGGCATGTCTGCAAAATGTGGGTTTGTTTCTAGTTTTGTTCATTCCTTTTGGGCATCATGTCAAAATTCCCATGAATTGACCGTTCAAAGCTAGAATGTGAATGTTTTTAATAGAATGTGTAAGTGGCTATTGTGTTAATTATAATACAATAGTTTGTGCTATATGGAGTCAAAAACCCAATTCTCTTAGGTGCCAAGATAACTCCATGCCATGTTTTTTCTTTAAAGGGCCACCAGGTATTTTATATGAGGGGAATTTATGTTGGTTGTTACCATTTCAAAAACAAGACTGTAACATACCTATATCAACACACATCCGCATGTTGCCTACAGTCTGTAATAAACTACAAATTGTCAAACTTTGACATCCCTCCCTACCTACAACCACATTAAATACCAAACTGAATCAAAGGTTAACTATTAGTTGGATGGTGGTATTGTTTAAGAGAGGTAAATAAAGTCTGAAAATTTAAATTATTTGCATAGCTACAAATATGGAACATACATTTGGTGGTTGTCCTATATTGCTAAGAATAGTGTTCAAGGTTTGGAGTGGTGTGGTTTACATTTAATGCAAAACTAAAAATATTATACACCTTACATTGGTAACCTTCATTGCTGCTATTAAATTGTCATAATTAGAACTGTCATACTAATGATTATTGATGCTATATTTATATGAGTCCTCATACTTGAATGGAAGGTTATTGGTTGGTTAAATACTACAATTGAATTGTATATGGTTACACGGCTAAAAATATATTGTATGCTAAAGTGCTACTAGATGACCTTGCTACTAATTCCATATATCTTGAATTGAATCCATTGACTTGATATCATTTACATTTGCATCTATAAGCACTAAATCAACTTAGTATGTCTTCTTCATTCATAGAAGCGATTGATTAGAAGGCACTGGTCACTAATACAATTGTGTAAAAGATATAGTTGTTTGTCCTTGTAATTAAATAGAAAGAAGGTTCCCTGCAACCAAATGCATTTTCCATGCCACTATAGTCCATTTCTATGTTTCCAAAAAGACCAAAATAGGTGCCATGCCATGAACATTTTGGTACATAAATGTGTGGTAGAGACTAGAAATGTGTTACGAGTTACCACGATCAACCATAAATATAGGTCTAATGGAAACATGTTTCTATAGATGGAAAAGAATTTCCATTCCATACCAATGTCCATACAACATGTTTTATTCTCTACATCCACCTATTTTGACTTGGTTTGACTTAGTTTTTTACTAGACTTTACCAAAAATACTGGTAAAAGTTGACATTTCCTCTATCTTTCATTTTCTATCCTTCTACTTAAATTTTTAACATTACCACTAACTGTTCCAGTATGTTTGAGAAAGTTTCCAACCTCATTAGAATTCATATGGAGAAAGTAGAATTTCATGCTCCATTCAATATTTAACAGACTTAACAGTTTAAAGGATTTCAGTATTGGCAAGATTACAGTCGTTTGATTGGATTATATCATGTATCAAGGAATGGGATTGCAATTTAATCAAGAGCACCAAGCCCTTTATGTAACCCAATTTTGGTGCCATTGATTGTTGAATTCCTCTATCATGGCCTTATAAAAAATGTACCCTTCACTCATGACAAAATCATTGATTAGGCACAAGATTTTTCTATGATATTTTAAGGCTTGTATTAGGTAGTTTCATCAAAATGGAATGGTGTTAATTGATGTCTCTGGAGGAATGAGGTGGAGCCAAAGGATATATGAGGAGGAAGAGGGTGATACTAATGGTAAGGATCCCAATATAAGCGATGGTGGAGCTTTTCTTGTCATTTAAATGTTCTTTCTCATTTATTCATAATCTTTTCTTTTAAAGTTCCTATATAATGTGTTATTTATAAATGAGTGGTCATGTTTCCAGTGTGTTTCAGTTTTGGAAACACATGCATGTTTCCCCGTATTGTGTAACTTAGGTCCACAACCGTAAATGGAATTGGTTTAACTTCATTGCAATTAAATTTGTGGAAATTATTGGAGTTTGGTCACATACAAGCTTGATAGAACCTCTTAGACTTGAATTATTGGAGTTTGAATCTTGAATGCTCTATAGCAAACTATTTTTATTTGCTTAGAGTGTGTATGATGCTACTGAGTGGAGCTTTGTTGCAATTGTGGAACACCAGAGCTTGTCTTGAGTTGTACATGCATAATTTCTTTGAGTAATTAGTGAGACATTGACCATAGCATCCTTAACGAAATCCCATTGCATGCATCAATTATTGCAAATTTGAAGTGTAGGAAAGCATTGCGATAGTAGAATGCAATATTCCCTCTATAGTTTGTCATTTCTTGTGTCCAAGATAGCAGAATATTCTACTAGGAGGAAGAGAAGTAGAAATGAGGGATACCTTGGAGTTCTTCCTAAGAACAAACCCAAGCCTAAAGCTAAGGAGAATAAATTCATGTTTAGGGTTTTTGCTTCTTAATGGTTTGAATTTAACTCCAATGTTACACAAACCGTGGGTGCGATCGGAATCGGTCAAAGAATCTGATACAGATTCGACACTCATCCTAAAATCAGGAATCAAGGATTCAGAACCCTAACCCTAATTAACCTTAATTATCCTATGTAAACAACTTTATACTATTCAAAATGACGTGGAAGAATCCGATTCGAAAGAATTCGATCCGGGTGCGGTTAGGCATAGCACTGAATCTGATAACTATGTTTAACTCTATAGTTGGAGGATGTCATTGAAAAGATATCTATCATCAAGTTTGTAAGGACTGTTAAGAGAAAAGATGAGAAACAAATAATAGAAAAGTGGTCAAGAAATATCCACTAGGGTCCCCAAGTCTATCTGGAATATGAAATGGGAGAACGAATAAAGATGAAAACATCATATATGTAATGATTCTCACAACAATCCCATGCTCGTATCTCTATAGGTTCATCCCTGAACTTCCTCTCCTAAATTGTTTCTTTAGTTTTTTTTATAAGTCAACAAAAATGTATTTATATGTGCACTACAAGGTTGATAGAACCTCTTGGACTCGAATTATTGGAGTTTGAAGCCAGAATTCTCTATAGCAAACTGTTTTTTTTTCTCAGAGTGGTTTTGAGGCTACTAAGAAGAGATTTGTAGCAATTGTGGAATTCCAAATCTTGTCTTGAGTTGTGCATGCATAATTTGTTTGAGTAATTAGTGAGACATCGACCCTATCCATAGCATTCTCTGTATAAACTAATGAAATTCCGATGCATGTATCATTTTTTACAAATTATAAGTGTAGGTAATAATTGCAATAGAAGAACACAATATTCCCTCTGCGGTTTTCTGTTTCTTGTGTCTAAGATGGCATAATACTCTACCAGGAGGAAAAGAAGCAGTAATGAGGGATACCTTGGAGTGCTTCCTGAGACCAAAACCAAGCCTGAACTTGAGGAGACACAATTCATATTCAGGGTTTTACTTCTTAATGGTTTGAATTTAAATCCAAGGTTACATGAACAATGGGTGCAATCAGAATCAACCAAAGAATCTGATACTGATTCAGCACTCATCCCAAAATCAAGAATTGGGGTTTCATAACCATAACCTTAATTAACCTTAATTATCCTATGTAAACAAATTTATATTAGTCAAAACGAGGTGGAAGAATCCAATGAAGAATCAGAGAATTTGATTCAGAAGACTCTGATTCAGGTGCAGTTAGGCCTAGGGCCGAATATGGTAACTATGTTTAACTCTGTAGTTGGAGGATGTCGTTGAAAAGATGTCGGTCACTAAGTTTGTAAGGAATGTTAGGAGAAAAGTTGAGAAGTAAATAATAGAAAAGGGGTCAATAAATATCCATTTGGTTCCCCAAGTCTATGTGGAAGATGCAATGGGAGAACGAATAAATATGGAAACATCATATGCAATGATTCTCACAAAAATCCCATGCTTGTATCTCTGCAGGTTCATTCATGAACTTCCTCCCCTAAATTGTTTCTTTATTTTTTCTTATAAGTCAACAAAAATGTATTTATATGTGTGCTACAAGCTTGATATAACCTCCCTAACTTGAATTATTAGAGTTTGAAGCTGGAATGCTCTATAGAAAACTGTTTTTGTTTTCTCATAGTGGTTTTGAGGCTACTGAGTAGAGGTTTGTAGCGATTGTGGAATGCTAGATCTTGTCTTGAGTTGTACATGCATAATTGCTTTGAGTAATTAGTGAGACATCAACCCCAAACATAGAATTCTTTGTTTAAACTAACAAAATCCTATTGTATGCATCAGTTCTTGCAAATTCTAGGTGTAGGAAAGCATTGCGATAGAAGAACACAGTATTCCCTCTACGGTTTTCCATTTCTTGTGTCCAAGATGGCATAATATTATACGAGGAGGAAAAGAAGCAGTAATGAGGGCTACCTTGGAGTGATTCCTAAGAACAAACCCAAGCTTGGACCTGAGGAGAAAAAAATCATGTTCAGGGTTTTGCTTCTTAATGGTTTAAATTTAACTCCATGGTTACACGAACCGTGGGTGCGATCAGAATTAGCCAAAGAGTCCAATACGGATTCAACACTCATCCCAAAATTAGGAATCAGGGATTTGGAACCCTAACCCTAATTAACCTTAATTATCCTATGTAAACAACTTTATATTAGTCAAAATGAGGTGTAAGAATCAGATGAAGAATCTAAGAATCTAATTCTAGTGCAGTTCGACCTAGGGCCGAATCCGGTAACTATGTTTAACTCTACAGTTGGAGGCTATCGTTGAAAAGATGTCGATCGCTAAGTTTCTAAGGACTATTAGGAGAAAAGCTGAGAAATAAATAATAGAAATGGGTCAAGAAATATCCACTGGGGTCCCCAAGTCTATGTGGAAGATGCAATAGGAGAATGAATAAAGATGGAAACATCATATTGAATGATTCTCACAACAAGCCCATGCACATATCTTTGCAGGTTCATCCCTAAACTTCCTCCATTAAACTGTTTATTTAGTTTTTTTTTATAAGTAAACAGAAATGTATTTATATGTGCACTACAAAGCATTCCATGAGCTCCTCAAAGTGCATTTTGTTAGAACAAATATTTCCATATCTAAATATTATTTGCTAGAAAGTTTTTTTTTTGTAACTAGGGGAATCAACAACTGGAGTTGGTCTAGTACTTGCATGACACATGGTCCAGGTATCCGTTCCCACTACAAGTATACCCTTAGGTTCCCCACACCCACCACAATACATGGGACATAAGTATACCCAAGTGGTATTTTATCTTGTGACCTCCAATTTATAACAAGTGACTTCATAACAACTCGACCGCCAATGAGACACACCCGTGCAGGCTATTATTTACTGAAAAGTTAACATTTCATAGATAACAAAGATTTATTTGGATTATTTAGTGACATTTTATTCATATAGTAAGAACACATGAATCTTTCCTCTGTTTTTTGTTTTATATTGTTTGATAAGATGGTGGTATTAACAGTGTCCACACATTTCCAATAAAAACCTATTTATATGTGTATTTAATATTGTTATAGTTGATTTTACCACACATGGTGGAACATACATTTATTGCTTTCCCTGTCCCTCTAGAGACTCTTTGGACCCAAAGGACCATTTTTGTACCTTTGATGTTTCCAATATCATCCCTAAAAACATGCATTATTTTCCATACGTGAATTTTAAACCTATTCTTGTGTATATACGCGGATATGACCCTCAAACCCGTGTACATCAAGATGTGTGCAAAAGGCCAAATATTTTTGGATTTTTCCTTGATGTGGATCCGATTCACTTTTATATTGACCTTCCATATGCCTTGAGATCACTCGGATTTGACCTTCCTTTACCCTGTTGAAGCACTATATAAAGAACCGTTTGGATACATTGAAAGGGGAGGAATTGAAGAGCAAGAAAACTATAGTCCATTATTGTCGGAGCTTATACTTGAGTCTGCATCCCTTTGTCCCTTTGAGCACTTTATGTTCTTCCCAAGCTTTCCTTTGCTTGTGAGCTTGCTATTGAGAGATGGAGGATTGAAGTGGTGGAGGCCTAGGTGGAGGACTCAGTTTCTTGGGTTCACAGACGTGCCGAGAGAGGTTGTCACTATTGTAATCTCTAATTTATATTAATAGATATATCTTTTCCTGTCCAATAATGTGTATTTAAATGAATATTGAATCATGGATTCTTTTAAATGCTTATATGTTATTGATTATATATGCTAGAGTAGGTCTAACACCATTATATAACATGCTTGTCTTGTTTGCTGAATGTTGAGAGAGAAAATTGCTAATACAAGCGAGAGTGGAAAAGCTCAAATGAGATCTACATCAACCTTCCAGAATAAGGTATGTTTCCAGATCCTTTAGTGTTAGATGTTTTTTTTCTCTTGCATATGGGAAAGGATTGATTTCTATGGTTACTCTATCTGTTGTGGTACCCCAAGCCATAGGATGTTTTATCCGTAACAAATATATTTCTATCTTAAACTTTAAAATTTGTGTGTTGTTTTTGTTTTAATACAATGGTTAAAGAAATATTGTCAAATACAAACAAAATTTTCCACATCAGTGAGGCAACGGTATTGTAATATAGGATTTAAATGCGAGTTGATATTCTATCGGAAAATATGTGATGGACAGATTGATTGTTGATTTCCTTCACTGGACATATGGAATGTGACTCCAGAACCACATTTGTTGGTGGAATTACCCCAAGAACACACTTTCTAGATAGCATTAGCTAATTTAATTGTATGCCCATTTTTTATTTCATAGAGTATTTTTATATTTTCCATACCTAGCAAAATGAACACTTGTGTGCTATGTTGCAACAAGTTTGATGTGTGGGATATATTCAAATATATTCATCCTAGTGGTTTAATGAATAGGATCGGGTGTCCTAAGCAAGTATTAATTGGATTCTTCAAGAGAAGGTTGGGTGGAACAGTCTCCTTTGAGATGTTTTCCCCCTTTCTGCTTAACATCTAGGTCCAACTATTATTTAATTCTAAATATGTATATTTATTTGAATTATGTTCAGTAACTTTAATGGAATGATTGGATATGTTAGGTAGTCTAGATCTGGAAGTTGTTAGAGAAAATAATTTTCTGTTTATTTTCTTATCTATATTTCCGTATGTGAAATGAGCTTATGAATAGGTTATTAGCTATAGAGTTTTATTATTTCTAAAGAAAAGGAATCTGTAACTTAGTAGAAGTTAAGCTATTAAACTAGTTTTAGATTAACATGATATTCTTGCTATTCTCGATATTTTAAAGTAATTTTATCTTAGTTCTTTTAAGTATACTTCTATATTCCATTGTGAATCTAGGTCTTAAAATAATGAACAATTATTATCTCAGTAAAGACCTTCAAAAACTACTTATGAGAACTATTACATAAGTTATTTAACATTCATAAATAATAACAGAGATTACTATAATATAGGTAATTTAAATACAAGGATCCATAGATATAAATATATAAACTAATAGTTTGTTTTAGGGACATAACATATCAATAGGTCTGTAAAACTAATTAGGTTTTAACCCATAATAGAAAATAAGCTTCTACATAAATAAATATAATAATTTATAATAAATCCATTGTTTAGATCTAGTTATACTTTTACAATAAGGTCGAGTTATGGCTCCTTCATCAAATCATAGATTCAATTAAGAATAATATAAATAATTCAAGTTATAAACATTAACTAATATAAGTTCTACAGAGTTTATCTAAAACAACGCAACCATTTCTTAAAAGAATTCATAACACCAAATCGAGATTATCGTCAAAACGTACCACTAGTTACAAGCTATAGGCCAAGTTGGCATTGTTATCTGTATATTTTTGCTTACAGAATAACGTTAGAGACAACCTTAGGGATTAATATTAATTATTTCTAAAAGAGTATTTTCATCTAAGAAGAGCCTAGTATTTAAACTATGGCCCTACAATCTCCTTTACATAGAGTCGCAGCGGAATTGGCCTCACAACTTTATCTAAGATAGACACAATAATATAAAATGGAATCATGACCAAAGTATCTTAAACATCTATAAATTAGAAAAATAACAAACAAAGAACAAGAAAATCTATTTCATAAATATTTTAAATAAAATAATGGATTACATGTTTAAACTCTCACAGAGTTGTAACTACGAGAAATCCTTATACAAAAATGAGAGATCATTATAGAATCCTTAAGGATACATTATTCTCTTAAAATACAAATATCGAAGATTAAGATAGTTTTTTAGGACTGTAAGTATAGAGGCCTCATGGGCAGAACCTTTTCTATAAATGTTAAAAATAGTAACAACTCATTGATAAATGGCTCTATGGGCTTCTCAAGAAAAAAGTTCCATAACAATTTTACTTAAAAAAATGAATAGAAGATTCAAGTCAGACGCATAACCCCATTATAGATATATTTAATTAAAAATCAAAACCATTTGAAAGAGGCCTTAAGGATCCATTTCCCAAATTATTCACCATGGTAAAGGCCTCCACGCCGTAATTATTTTATAAACTACAAAACAATAAGTAATACTGATAAAAATGTATATGGAAATCATACACAATCGCAATGATGTTGCATGATTTGTAAGTCTAAACAATAAGTATAATTAACAGAGATATTACAACCCTCTCCTCAAAAAGATACATTATAGGGAAAATATGCCACGACTATAATGTATTAGGTTAACCATTGTTGTAATCACAAAAACAAAACAATGAACAATAAAGCAACCCTGCATGCTATTAATATTATCAAGCTCATTTACAAATGTTTCCTGGCTTCACCATTTTTAATAGAATTTCAACTTGCAAACAAAATGGAGTTTTTGCTAAAAAAACAAATGCTACAAAGTAAAAGCACACAACCAAAACACAGTTGTATATAAATATGCACATTGAAATAAATTAATTTATGAAGCCCTCACGGGTCTTAGAAATTTGAAAGTCTTTACAATATTAATAGAAGTCGAAACATAGATACTTCAAACCTCATAAAATTGGCATAGTCACCGTGACTCCACAGAGGATGGGAAAAATCCTTTACAGTAACAAGTTCATATTATACCAAAGAAAATGTATCATTTTCACATAGACGAACCAACACAGATTTGAAACCCCAACACTATACACACCATAAGATAAAGTCTTGTTCCATATAGCCACCCAAGGTAAGGACATGGATCTCATAGGTTAAAGGTTCTTCTCATCCAGCATTCAACCCACACCCTCGTCATAGAGAATCATCGTGCACACATATGGTATTATGGAAGTTAAACCATATTTTTATTTTTAAAACCTTTTACAAGAGAGAAACCAGGTAATGAAAGTGCAGAGAATTTATTTACCTTCTCGGTGTTCAAAGTCACCCTTTCACCACAAAAACGAGGAATGCATACTCCATCAACAAACAAATAAAGCTTAGTTAGGTTCAAAGGATGTCGAGGACCAATATTTATGGCTCCTCCATATCATTTCATAGACAAAATAAGAGTGAGGTCGAATAGCTGAAGCCCAAGTGCTTTAGCAGGAAAACAACTAACAGTAAAAAAAACCTCATCAAAATGACAGACGTTTCCTCCAAGGTACATCAAACCCCTAGGGTTTTGCACGATTCCTTGTTTCCACCAGGTGGAGTCTTTATTGCCATCACACGGTCCAAAAGGGAACAAATTCATTTCTTTTCCTTTACCTTTTCCCATCATCATCATTTCTTCACTTTTCAAGTCAACCATCATGTTTGTGTAAAGGCCAAGTACGTGGTATAGCTCTTCATGCAGGATTATGGATATAATATTATAATTCATAACATAAAGATACACACTCTTATACATAATATTACTAGCTTTTGAATATTATAGCATATGGTATATCAGAGTTGTTTGTGTTATGTCATATTCCAAGGTTAATATATTTCAAGACGCATGTTATAGTTTAGGCTTATAGTGTGTTTTGGTTAGGACTTTGCTTGTTAAATATATATATGGTAGTATGTATGGTGAACACCAAACTAATTTAAGGTTTAGGTTTCCCAAAGAAATGGGACCACCTTTTCTTTATCACATGTGTCTTTATATCTTATATTTTTGTTATTTAGCAATTGTTTGTCGGGGTGATATCATCCACCTGAAAAAGGTAAAAAAAAGGTTCATGCATTAGTCGTAAAGACTAAGTAAGACCATGACCTATCCCTTTAACAACTCAAACATAAGACCAAAATGAAGAAAAACGAGAACCGGTTTCAACAGAATCTTAAAGACAGTTATTGTCGCAAAGTAATGTTATCCAAAATTCATGACGTAATTTTGACAACAGTTCACAAAATAAAGCATGCTAATGATAAAAAATAACGTAGGTGCATAAATCTTGCAGTTAGTTAATAAAGTCATTATCGTTATGACAAAAGAATCATGAAGTATAATGTCTCTTGGAATTCATTCATAGTAATTTAAATGTCACACCTAGAAAATGGAATTTATTTATTTATTTATGAATTTAAGGGATGTTACAAGCGGTATTAGAGTAAGTTTCCAAACACTAGGCCTGATTGGCTCACTCGCATACAAGTAAGAAAGAAAAAAATGTACTGATTTTTTTTACATTTATTTCTTTACATAAATATAAAATTTATTTTGCAGGAAAATGGAATGTGTTGAAGCATCTGTTGAAAATGGTCCTCAGCGCAACAACCCAGACAACATTTATGTAGAACTGAATAATCCATAGTTACTACAAAAGTTGAGTTAAAAGAGGAACTGCAAACTGTAAAAATAGATATTGAAAGAATTTTGGAAATGAATAAGATGTTATTGGACAATATGTATAACAAAGAAAAAGATAAGAGAAATGTTTATGAAACTTATTTTGAAACAACATCTTACATATATAAAGAAAGAAAGCATAATATTCTGATAGTGAATATTTGTCAGAGCTTAATGCAAGGCCACATAGGGGAAGGTATGAATACATAAGTGACAGTAGTGGAAGTGATCGTAAACCTAGGAGAAGGAAGTATAAACCCTATGAAGAAAATTGTGGGGAATTAAAAAAAATAAAGCCTCCCTTCTTTGACAAAGAAGTAGAGAAAGGTGAAGAAGCAGAGGCTTAGATGTTAGGAATGAAGAAAGATTTCCATATTTATAACTATTTGGAAAAACCAAAATCCCAAATGGCTATTTACAATTTAACCAGAAAAGCTGATATCTGGTGGGAAGACATGAAAAGGTTCAAAAATATTAAGGAGAAGTACTTAACCTGGAGAGTTTTTAAAAAGTATTTTAAAAGGAATTTTTTATCTCAACAATACTATGAGGAAAGAGCTAAGGAATTCTATGAGTTAAAATTGGGTTCAATTTCAACGAAAGAGTTAAGCAACAAATTTCTAAGTCTGTTAAGATATGTATCTTACATAATTTATGAAAAGACTAAAATAAAAGGATTTTTAAGTTGTCTTCCCACTAGTTTGAAACATAGGACTGAGATTGATAATTCAAAGACTCTTGAGGAAGCTATGAGAAAATATGATATCTATTATGAAGAGAGTAAGAAAAGAGAAATTTTACCTAACTATAAGAACAATAAGACAAGCAGTTTGACCAGACGAGAATAGGGCTAAAGTCAAATAAGAGTTTTGGGAATCAATATCATAATTTATCTAAGAATAACTATGACAAAAAGGATTTAAAAAATAAATTACCATGGAATACCATAGCACCAAAAAGCAGGGTTATGTATAAAAAAATTGTTAAAAATAATGAACATAAGGAACCTGTCAAGTGCTAGGAATGTAATGGACCGCATTTTTCCAAGTATTGTCCTAATAGGAAGGGGAACTTTAGCAATGTACACACTATCTAGGAAGAGGAAAAAATTGGAGATGTGGAAAATGAAATGCCTAGAATAAATGCATCTCTGGAGAATCGACAGGTGGACCATCAGACATCCATGGTGGAAGTGCAAGGTATCATACAAAACCAATTTGTTTCCATCTTGATTGATAGAGGTTCTATTTTAATTTATATATCTCCTAGCAAAGTGGAAAAGTGTAGTTTGTCTTTAAAAAAGTTTGAAAAATCCCGGCTGGTCCAATTAGCTACAACAACTAGAAGGAAAGTTGTCGATTATCTTGAAAATTGTAATTTTCTTATGATTCAGTTTGAAACTCTGGTCAAGTTAAATCTGTTACCATTAGGATCTTATGATGTCCTAATAGGAATGGATAGACTGGAAAAATAAAAGTGATTTTAAATTGTTTTAAGAAAACTTTTACTTATTTAAATAATAAAGGACAAAGAATTACAGTCATAGGAATACCTAGGAAAATATTTGTTTGACAAATATCAAACTTATATATGAAAAAGGATGTAAGAAAAGGATGTAAATTATTTTCTGTACACATAATAAATAATGAACATAACCTAGGATTTGAGGATATTTCGATCCTGCAATATTTCTTGGGTGTATTCCGAGAATAAATTCCAGGATTACCTCCCAAGAGAGATATGGATTTTACAATCGAATTAGTACCAGGAGATATACCTAATGCGAAAGATCCTTATCGAATGAACATCTTGGATTTGAACGAATTAAAATTACAATTACAAGGACTAATAGAAAAAAACTATGTAAGACCAAGTGTATCCCCTTGGGGAGGACTGATCCTTTTTGTTAAAAATAAAGAAGGTACTTTACGTCTATGTATAGACTACCATCAATTGAATAAAATGAAAATTAAGAATAGGTATCCTCTTCCCTACATCGATGATTTGTTTGATCAGATACATAGAGCAATGATATTTTCAAATATCTATTTAATATATGGGTATCATCAAATTAGAATTAAAGATGGATATATACTTAAAACTTCTTTTAGAACTAGATATGGTAACTATGAATTTGTGGGTGTGCCCTTTGGGCTAACTAATTATCCAAGAACCTTCATGTGATTAATGAAGAATGTCCTAAGTAAATAATTAGACAAATTCATATTTGTCTTTATAGAAAAAATATTAATTTATTCTGAAACAAAAGAATAACACGATAAACACCTACAGACAATACTACAAGTGTTATGATAATATCAACTATATGATAAGCTTAGCAAATGTGGATTTTATAAAGACAATATACATTATCTAGGGCACGTAATATCCGAAGAAGGGATATCAGTAGACCCGAATAAAATAAAAGCAATAATTAATTGGCATGTTCCCAAGGATGTAACCGATGTATGGTCCTTTATGGGAATAATAGGTTGTTACAGTATCGAAGGAATTTCAAAAATCACAAACCCTATAACATCATTACAGGAAAAAGGTAAGAAATTTGTTTGGGATCATAAATGTGAAGATATCTTTAATAAATTAAAATGATTATTAACCATTGTACCCATTCTAAAAAAGCAGATTGAGAAAAATATTTGTCCATATGCACGGATGCATGTAATGAGGGTTTGGGTGGAGTTCTGACAAAAGAGGGTCATGCAATTACTTATGAATCACAGAAGTTAAAAACTCACGAAACTAATTACGAAACTTATGACCTCGAGATGGATGCCATAATATATTCTTTAAAAATGTGATGCAATCACCTAATATGTAAAATATTTTTGTTACTGTCTGATAACATGAACCTAAAATATTTCTTTGATCAACAAAATCCAAATGTAAGGCAAGCTAGGTGCTTAGATTTCCATAGTGAGTATGATTTTGAAATAAAACACATTAAAAGGAAAGAAAATAAGGTGGTTGATTCCTTAACCAGAAATGCAATAACAAGTTTTGTGCCTACCATTACCAGTTATAAAACTGATTTAGAGGATAAGTTGGAAGCAGGGATAAAACTAGACACAAAATACCAGATTTTAAAAGTAAAAGTAACTCATAATGTATCTGAAAATATAAATACCGATTATAGTTTTAATGAAAGGGGTCTAATGCTGTATAAAAAAAAACTTTATGTGCCAAATATACTAAAAGGTAAACTACTGATACTGAATGAGGTAAACAAAAGTCCTTATTTCAAAAATCTGGGGCATCAAAAGATGATAACAATGTTGAGAAAAGAGTTTTTTTTGCCTAATATGAAAAGTGTAGTTTCTTAATTGTTTTCTAGGTGTATAGAATGTCAACAAGTTAAATCTAAACATCAACTCCCAACAGGTATTTTACAACCATTGCCATTTCCAAATTGAAAATGGGAGGTCATCATTCTTGATTTTATAACTCTCTTACCTAAAAACCAGAAACAAAATGATTCAATAATGATAGTTTTGGATAAACTAAGGAAACACACTTTGTACCTGTTAAAACACATTATAAAGATGCTAGCATTTCTAACATCTTTATGAAATATATATTTTGTTTGCATGGAATTGCAAAGGTAATAATTTTTTACACTGATCATAAATTTACTCGTAATTTTTGGAAATATGTATTTACAAGAATAGATACTAAATTGAATTTAAATAATGTTTATCATTAAAAAACAGATGGAAAAACAGAAAAAGTCAATCAAGTACTATAAGACATGTTACGAAGAAACAAATTCCAGTACATTTTTACTTAAACAAGAAATAGAAGAGTCATGTCAGACACATAACCCCATTATAGCTAGATTTAATTAACAATCAAAATATTTTGACAGAGGCATTATGGCTCCCTTTTATAAAGTATTCATGATAGTAAGGGCCTCTTGGCCATAATTATTTTATAAACAAGAAAACAATAAGTAAGAATGATAAACAAGTATAGCACTCTCATACACAATCACAATGATTCCACAAAATTGGTAAGTCTAAACAATAAGTATAATTAACAGAGATATTATGACACTCTCCTTAAAATACACCACGACTGTAATCTCTTAGGTTATCCAATGTTGTAATCACAAAAACAAAAACATGAACAACAAAACAACCATGCATGCTATGAATATTATAAAGCTCACTTACAAATTCCTCCTAGCTTCACCATTTTTAATAGCATTGCAACTTGTAAACGAAATAGAGGTTTTTCTAAACAAAATGAATACTACAAAGTAAAAGATCATAGCCAAAACATAGTGTTGCAGAAACATACACATTAAAATAAATTAAGCTACAAATTCCTCACAAGTCTTACAAAACTGAAAGTCTTTAAAATATTAATAGAAGTCGAAACAGAGATACTTCAAACCTCATAAAAGTGGCATAGTCACACGAATCAACAGAGGATGGGAAAAATGATTTACAGTAACAAGTTCATATTATACCAAAGAAAATTTATCACTTTCACACCGATGAACAATCACAGAGTTCAAACCCCAACACTATACACACCATAAGCCTTAGAAGTCTTGTTCCACAGAGCCACAAAATATAAGGACATGGGTCTTACTAGCTAAAGGGTCTTCTCAGTCATCGTTCAACCCACACCCTCATCATAGAGAATTGTTATGCACACATATGATATTTTGGAATTTAAACCATGGTTTTATTTTTAAAAGCTTGTGCAATAGAGAAAACAAGTAATGAAAGTGCAGAGAATTTAGTTACCTTCTTAGCGTTCAGAGTCACCCTTTCACAACCAAAATGAGGACTACAGACTCCATAAACAAATGAGTCAAGCTTAGTCAGGTTCAAAGGATGTTGAGTACCAAGTTTTATGGCTCCTCCATCTCGTTTCACAAACAGAAGAAGAGCGAGGTCGAACAACCGAAGGCCAAGTAAATTACCAGGAAAACAACTAAAAGTAAACAGAACCTAATCAAAATGGAAAAAGCATCCTCCAAGGTGCATTAAACCCCTAGGGTTTGGCACCATGCCTTATTGCCTCAAACTGTAGTCTTTATTTCCATCACATGGTCCAAAAGGGAACGAATTTATTTCTTGTCCTTTACCTTTTTGCATCACCATCATTGCTTCACTTTTCAATTAAACCACCATAACTATGTAAAGACCAAGTACATGGTATAGTTCTCCATGCAGGATTATGCAGAGCATATTATAATTCATAACATAAAGTTACAAACTCTTATGCTTAATATTCCCACCTTTGGAGTCTTATAGCATATGGTATACCAGAGTTGCTTGTGTTATGTCATATTCCAAGGTTAATATATATCAATACGAATGTGATAGTTTATGCCTAGAGTGTGTTTTGGTTAGGAATTTGCATGTTAAAGATAGATATGGTAGTATGTATGATGAACACCAAACTATTTTAAGGTTTAGGTTTCCCAAAGGAATGAGAATACCCTTTTTTTATCACTTGCGTCTTTATATATTAGATTTTTGTTCTTTAGCTATTGTTTGTTGGGGTGATCTCATCCACATGAAAAAGGTAAAAAACAAAGGTTCATGAATTAGTCATAAATACTAAGTAATACCATGACCTATCCCTTTAACAAATCAAAAGTAGGACCAAACTAAATAAAAACAACAACTAGTTTCAACAGAGTCTTAAAGAAAATTATTGTGAAAAAGTAATGTCAACCAAAATGCATGACATAATTTTGAAAACAATTCACAAAATAAAGCATGCTAATGATAAAAACTAGCGTAGGGACATAAATCTTGCAGGTAGTTAGTAAATTGATGCAGGAACATCGTGCCATGCTAGCAATGTGATGAGTTGGTGTAATACTCTGAAAAGTCATAAAACTTTAAAAGTTTTCATGTAACATAAAATGTTCATAGTCGTCACTTCCTAGGAACAAATAACTACTAAAGGTTACTTAAAATAGTATTAACTAGAACTGAACATTTTGTAAATCTCTAGTTCTGTATATTTATTAGTTTGTATTCATAATTCCATGTTAAGGATTTGATTTAGCAAGTTATGATTTGGAATAATAGGAAATGAATCCTATGTCTAAATATTAATACTAAGTATGTTTTTACTATCTCATGACAAGTAGGAAAGAAATTTAGTTGAGATCGAGGCTTACTTAGCTTATAGCTAATGCAGTGCAATGATGCTTATTTTACAGGTCCTTTATAGGTAAGAAGTTTTGTTTCCAGTTTTCCCATATCGAGATAATCATCCCAACTAGCATAAAATAAGATGTTAGTTAAATTATTTGTTTTACAGCTTAAGTAGTAAAATAGGTATCATTAATCCTAATTTTTATGATCTTCATAGTTGATAGTAAAAACAATAATTTTAATAAAATGAACTTACTTCAGTCACTCTTCCAACTCGCTACTGCTAAAACCTGTTCGTTCAACTTCCATCATTCTATTCTCAGTTTAAAACTTGTATGTAATTCTAGTAAAATGCATCTTGTGATACAGATTTATTTCTACAAAATAATGAGTTACAATAACCTAGAAGATCTATGATCCAATAAAAGTCATAAAATACTTTGATTGATCACACACATGAAAACTAGTACTTAGTACATAGTATAGTTTATAGCTATTCTAATACTTACCAAAATAGAGATGCCTTGATACAAATTGTTTTTCTTTCAAAATATAGTGTTATTACTTTTTATTTTAAGGAAAGAAAATTTATTTTACATAGAGGTATATCTTATTATCCTTTGTATGATTTCTCATACCATAAGGATATTATTGATAAACCATATACTAGTATCCATAATTTAATACCTAAACCAAGGACGTAGCTACGTATCTTCTATAGTTACAAGTATATACATATAAATAATTCCCCTCTCCATTTTGTATCTTACTAAAACCGATTACAAAGAATTGTTTATTATGTGAAAAACAATTAATAGCATAAGTTTTCATATACCATTCAAAGGTTTTAGATTATACTAAAGGCCTAGTTTAGAAACTACCTCCCATGTTATTTACTATGGATAAAACAAGCATAAAACCATAACATAAGATAGTGAAACCATGACATGAAATATAATATGGTATTAATTTTTATACACTATTATGTGTAGGATGCAACAAGGAGTTTCTAACTATATTACCAAACCCATCCTTCGCAAATAATTTTGGAGCTACGTGGTCGATGATCATTTGATAGGGTTTTGACCTTTGGAGTTTTTACCATATAAATTCTTTTAAACCCTAAAATCTCACATTTACCTCTCTTTTACCTTGCTATGGAAGAGGGGCCACAGGCTCATGGCTGCTCGGCTTTTTTGTCAAACCACAGTGTAAACCTTCCTGCCAATAGTCTCGTTCTTCTTTGTGTAGAGGTGTAATTGGATATTATCTCTGGTTTTGTGGACGAATCCCTCTTCTCGCCATTACCTAGCTCTGCAACAATGATGCACCTATCATTACCTTGCCTCTACAAGTGCTTCTATTCATTCCCTGGTGCATTGGTGAGATGAGGAGGTGAGCATGGCTCTTGGGTTGTCGTAGTGTGGTCTTGTTGGATGAGGTGTTAGCTTTTCTCACTGCTCAACTCCTAGTGTGGCATTTGACCCTGCTTGGTCATGGCTTGGGAGTTCAATCTTGAACTCTACCCGTTGTGTTTCTTCTTATGACAATACTTCATGAATCTTGTTGTATTTTAAATGGTGGCTACGATTTGAAATAATCGTCATTTCCATAGTGAAGATGAGGACATATACCCAGGTATGCATTTTCATATTTTGTTCAAACTTGCATTGCTTAGGTTAATTATTTCACTATAGACAGAGGGTTTTAAAAATAATAATTGTGCTTGTTTCCTTTTTACAGGCTCCCATTCAAAAGATAGATCCTGAGTTGAAAGATGCTAAGAAAAGGGGGCTCCACCATAGCGTTTCTTCTCATAAGCCTCGGTTTTGCTGAGGTTCTCCTACAATGGTGTATGATGTTCAAAATCAGTTGGTTCAGTTTCTTGGATTCTAGTTTGTTTGGCTCGGTAGTGGATACTCTGTAATGTAATAAAATTTTGGGAGGCGATGTGGTCGATACTTGATGTTTGGTTCAGTTTATTGAAGCCCTAGTGGTTGTTTTAGAAATGGAGGCTTAGCGATTTCATAGCCAAGACAATTTCCTTCTCAGTCGTAGATTTTGTTTATAGTTACATTGTTTTTAGAACAATATTTTAAGCCATGACTCTATGTTATAAAAGTCCATATGGTCGTAACTGATATCATTCAATTCAGGGTTTTTAACTATTACTTAAGGCTTGGATAAGCCTAAAACTTACTATTTTGTAATGTAGATTTTGGATAATACATATGTATTGTTAATGTGATTTTTAATATAATAGGGAAAGCTTGTACTATTCAACTGTTCTGGTTTAATCTTTGTGAACTCAATCTATCGAAGGTTATTGTTAAATTAAATTAATGTTTATTTTGCTTCTGTGTAAAATTGTAACTATAGATTGCACAGTGGGTTTTTAGATCTTATTTTGATTATTACTGTCATTAAAAGGAAATAAAATAAAAAGGGGTGAATAACACCTCATGAATTTTTATTGTTTCCCTCTTTTGAACTGTAATGAAGGGTTTTTATTTTGTTTATTACCATGCAGATATTATTAATATTGTTCCACGTGGAGGATGTTTTAATTTTCCTATATTCAATTAGTTAATGTTAAGGTTATATAAACATAATATATAATCTTTAATTTTTTTTAAGGAATAAAGTTTAACCCATCTATTAGTGAAAGAGGTGGACATATTACTTTAAATTTACAGTTTCTTTTAATTGGGTTTTAATTACAACATCCTAATTTCTACTAGTTTAAATGCATTGTTAATTTTTGAATATAATATTATTCTAATTCTTATGTAACTTATATAAAATATCATAGTAAATATATAGTATTATTTACTGTTTCCTACCTATTTAATTTATGTTCTGATAATGTATGATAATTATTATAGTACTAATTATTATAATAAATAACATGTATACTATGTTAGTAAGTACATCGATTAAGTATATTTAAATCTCTAAAAAATTTCCTAAAGACATATTTGTCTATATTATTAGAGATTACTTTATCTAAGTAAAAATTCTAAATAGAAAGAAAAAACATACAGTTGAATAACTCTTAGGATAAATGTGGAAAGTAATAAATCACATTCACGTATATTTTATTCATTTTCTTTATCTCAAGTTAATCTAGCCTACTGTACTAGAGTACTACCTTTATAAGACGTGTGGGAAAATACAGTTAGGTATTTTCTTTCTATCTATCAGTTAAACTATAAGTTCTAATAATTTACCCAAATCTGTTTAATCTAGTAGTTTCACAATCTTTTAACAATGAAAGTATTTATTTTAACTAACCCTAGCAGTAACATAACATTTCATTGATTAACTCAAACTTTCCAGATAACAATAAACAGTTTAGATAGCTAGATAAATCAAGTAGAACCTGGAAAAGTAGATGAGGTGACAACAGCTTAAGGATCCTGTTCCTCTCAACCAACTCTTGGAGAAAGATGGACTGCAATTCGCAGGACCCCCGAGCTTATCTCTTGGTCCACCTGATAGAAGTAGTGGGTGAGAGATGTAGTTTAGTAATCCTCTACAACTCCACTGAGTGTTCAATAGTAAGTCGGGTTTGCATGCAGCACTATGAACTCAACTTAGAATAGCTACAATAGTTTAGATCTTCAGCACTTTTCCACTCAAAACATACTTCAGCTAGTCCCCTCCATCAAATTTTCTTATGTACTTTATCCACTTAGAGTATTCACAAGTCCATAATGAGAAACCTCAACGGTTTCAATGGGAAGTTTTATTATCATGCCTACGTATTTTCGGTCAGTTTTCACTTAATGAGCCACCTACTCTTATTCCACTTTCTTGGGGAACATGACCACAAAAACAGGGAAGTTGCCACCTGCAACAGCTAGAAGTAGTTTGACGATGCTAACAAGTGCCAATCTTCTCTACACCCAGACTTCTCCACCAAGTGACTAGTAAAACACTCATTTAATAGCTTACCTAAGCTCTTGTCTCATATTTCATTTATTTATTAATAAAATATTAATTAGTTACATTCAATTATCCTTGACCCCATTTGGTCATTAATTACAAACTTTAAAATAAAATTCAATATAATGTTTCTTAAAACATAATTCTTTTTGCAAATTGGGGCATGTGACAGTTGTTCACGTGTTGTGGAACCTTCTGTGACCATTTTGTGCAGAGTCATAGTTTGATTAGCGACATAGGAATCATTGCAGATCGCAACTCCATGCATGGAGATCAAGCCACCGGTAGTTTGTTTCAGACAAGGACATTCTCATCATGTGTCGTAGTGTTTTTTTATAGTTGCAGGACCACTCTAGATAGGAGTAGCAGTTTAGCATAAATAGGCAGTTTAGAGATGTTGAGGGGGTTCTATTCTTCAGTTCATTTCTGTTGGGTTAGAATCCCATTTGTAGTGAGATGGACAGACTTGCATCTAGTTCTACTTGTAAATATTCTTAGAATATGGAGGAAGGTGAGACAAGGGGTGTACATGTGTGTTTTCTTAATAGGAAGAGTAGCTGTGTGTTTGTAGTGTTGTTGGCCTCTATTCATTTACTGTTTGAACTGTGTGTCTATGCAGAGCTGACTTCAGCGATTTTCTGAACATCTATGTATTTATGTAAAATCGTTGATTCACGCATGAAATTGTTGCTTGAATGGATGGAATAGTTTGTAGATGCATGCATAGGAGGGTTACGATAATTACTCTTCAAGGTTGCAAGATATATTGACCACTTCCATGATCAATCGACATAGTGCACAAGTTTTCTGTCTTAACTAGTTTATTGCATAGAACGAATGGTGGAGATTGGGTCTGTAGACAGAGATCTGACAGTCTAGGAGAGATATGCGATGGATTTTTTGAAGGAGATAATGAATCTACAAATATATGTGAGATCCGTGCCAAAGAGAATATCGACGGTCATGGAGAAGGAAACAAATATTTGGCAGAGGAAAATTTGTGGGAGGAAAGTTGTGGGGAAACAACTTTGGAAAGTTGGATGTGCATCCCGCATCTCATAATCCAAGTTGCATAGGATGAGTTATGAAGACAGAACTGCAGAGAGAGATTTTTTCAAATGGTGATCCTACATCCCACATCCAGCATGTGGAAAGGCGAATGCGAAAATGGAGTTGTAGAAATCCTATTGCGGAAATGCAGAGGCAGATGGAAAATTATGGGAAGGCAATTTTAGTGTGAACTTTGGCATTTAAAGCTAAATTCTGAGATCCTGCCAAGTCTAGTAAACTAAATATATTGGAGGTGATGTTAAGGTTGGATCTGGTTGACCCCCCCACACAATTTTTGGTATCATAATAGGTGCAAAAATATTTGCACACTATGGAGAGGAATCTTGCAATATTAATTTTCAATTCCGGTTAAGAATGTTCATTTCTGAATAGAGGAATGAAAAGAAGAATGTGGTATGGGAAACCTCACAGCAGAGTGTTGTAGGAAATGAATGCAAATATCAATCCTATAGAGAGCATAGGAAGTGCTTGAAGGTTTTGTGTGAGAATAAAGAATTCCAATAGGTTATGTAGGAGGAATCTTGATTAGTTGTTGAGAGGGTAGGTTTGTTTGTAGTTCATCATGAGTATGGGCAAGCTCATGGAGGTGGTATGGAAGGTGGATACTAAAATTCATATAAAGGGTTTAAGAGGAAGCCACAATATAACAAGGGAATATTCCAGAGCAAATGGTGTTGAGAGGATAATTCAAAGCAAATTTTATAGAGAGGTTGATGAGCTGAAGGAAAGGATTAGTAAGGTGACTGAATTGTTGCATGAGGAAGCTACAGGAGGTCATTATTATGTAAGGAGGTTGAAGAAGAAGGTACAATTCCTTGTAAATAGGTTATGTGCAAGGGATCTCAAGAAAAATCATAGTGTTTGGGTGAAGAAATACGAAAGGCTCAGGGAAGCTGAGCATGAGCAAGTTCACGTGATGTGTGAACCTGAGCAAGGTGTGTACCTTGAAGAAGAGAAACAGGATGCTGATATATATTTTTCTGTTAAGCTCTTGGACATGGAAATGTGTTCATATCAGTATGAGATGGAAGAAAAGGATGTTGAAGTGAGGTCTACTGAGGATCTCAAAGACTATTTTGAAGAAATAGTGTAGCATGAAAAAATGGAGAAGAAGGAATCAATTGAGGATGAAGTACCTTATGTTTTTCAAATTGATAGTATGTGTTTAAGTGTAGGTTACAAAGGTGGAAAAGAAGGACAGTTGTTGAAAATTGTCCAACAATTTTAAAAGGATGAAGATGAGGGTAAAACTATGGACATAAGGACTGTCTGTAATTTACATATCTATTTGTTGATTTTATTGTATGTATTATGCAAGTGGATAGCTAGAATGGTGGGTGAGTAAGCAAAGTTGCTTGGCAATAATAAAATTTCCTTTCATTGGCTAAATGAAAATATAGAGGAATAATTTGACTTGAGGGACAATATGGCAGCTTAAGAATGGGCTGGAGATGATGAGGAAAGTAGAAACAATGAACCTATTGTACAACAGAGGGAGAAAGCTTTGGAAATTCTCTATACTTCTGAGCAAATGCAAGTCACGGTGGAGAAGGGCATCCAGACAAATATGTTTTAGCAAAGAACCAAACTAGATGAGGAGATAGATGAGTTATGGCATCTCATGAATAGATGTAAGAGGAACAATGACAACGAGGTTCAGAGAATGATTTGGATGACTGTGAAGATCATTACAGAGTTGATGAGTAGCAACAGTTACAAAGTAAGATGTGGGATCCAGGAAGTCTGAAGGTTAACATTACATGACCAAGAGGTCATGGTTTCTTTTAAATATAACAAGGATTGTGATGGATAGTGGTATGTTTTGATTTGCAGGTCAAGTGAAAGGTGAAAATGATTGTTCTGTGGAGTTATAACATATACCAGAAATTTGTTGCTGGTAAAGTTCTAGAAAGTAGGTTTGAAGGGGCTATTCAAGATGCAAACTTACACTTTGAGTATCTGCTGCAACATTAGAGAAAAGTAGCAGAAAGGGAGCTCATCGATAGGATCCCATGGAAAGATTCAAGCTGGGGGGTATGATGCAGCAGCATCATGGCATGCCAACAATGTGATGAGTTGGTCATGTGTTGTGGCATATTTCATAACCATTTTGTGTTGAGTCATAGTCTGATTAGCGGCATAGGAATCATTTCAGATCGCGACTCCCTGCGTGGAGATCAAGGCGCTGGTAGTTTGTTTCAGACAAGGACATTTTCATCATGCTTCATAGTGTTTATTTTCAGTTGTAGGACCACTCAAAATAGGAGTAGCAGTTTAGCGTAAATAGACAGTTTAGAGATGTAGAGGGGGATCTATTCTTCATTTCTGTTCTTTTGGGATAGAATACCATTTGCAGAGAGACAAATAAACATGCGTCTAGTTCTGCTTGTAAATATTTTGAGAATACAGAGGAATGTGAGCCAAGGGGTGTGCATGTGTGTTTTCTTCATAGGAAGAGTAGCTATGTGTTTGCAGATTTCTTGGCCTCTATACATTTACTATTTGAACTGTGTGTCTCTGTGGAGCCAACTTCAGCAATTTTCTAAACATCTGTGTATTTCTGTAAAATTGTTGATTCACGCACGAAATTGCTGCTTGAATGGATGGAATAGTTTGTAGAGTAAATGTCACGTCCCCATGCCTTCGACCGGCAGAGAGGACGCGACTAAGAGCTTATTCAGGCCAGGCTAAACGCCCATGAACATGTACAGGCTTAAAAATTGCCTAGAACAGAATGCTTAACCATACAAATTTGAACATTTGTCTAAAACATGCACACAGGAATGTTTGTCATGCATAGTGCATTTTAATCATCATACACAACGGAAACAATTGCATTCCTACAAGCATTCAGTTAACATACACAGCCTAATTAATTCATTTTGCACAGCGGAAACAACATGCATTTAAACAAGCATTCTTCAACATGATCATTCCTTTTAATTAACAGTGAATATGGAATTGCAGAGGAAAAATGCACAAGATCACTTATCTTATGAACGCTTTGCTCCACAACCAGCTACGTCGCTGCAACGTTCCACCCAACCATAGGCCAGCGTGCTCCTTAATCTCTCAGTAACGCTGCCACCCCCGAGCTGGGCATGATTCTCCAAGGAATAAGGGAACTAGCAGGCTTACACATATCCAGGATACACAAAACACACAGCCAAGCCAACTCAGTTGGGTTTATCAGGCCATTAAGGAGCTGATGGAGGCATTTTGCGAAGCTGGTGAGCTCATTACAGAGCCAAGAACACCTACACCAAAACTAGCCTGACCTCTAAGACACCCATCCACACCCAACACAAGGAATCAATCCCTTCTTTGCTACATAGTCCCTCATTCCCTGCACTCCCTTCCAGTGCTATTCAGGGGTGATGGAGAAGAAGGCCAGCCCTCTAGCTCTGCCTGTGTGGTTTCTAGCACCAGGTTTATCAAGCAACTAAGCCAACACCCTTGCTCCCAATACAGTCCGAAGACCAACAATTGCACTCCGGCAATTAATTCAGCTCTCACAGCTTAAACAGTAAAAACGAATTACACAGCCCCATACGTAACAGCAAAAATGGCTCACAATGTGGGGAAACACACACAGTCCTGAAGCTTATCGTTGAACACAACTTACAGCAGGGAAAAATGTCCCAAATAGCTAGTGCGTGAGACCCAAAAGTCAGTGAGACAGCCAAAAACGTGAATGGCTCTTCACAGCTATGGTAAAAAAAACACATGAAATCACAAAAACGTGAATGGAAAATGCACCAGAAGCTCCAAAAACGTGAGGAAGACAACCCAGGCCCTGGCATTACAAAAACGACCTCCAATCCATGGGAAAAATGAAGCAAACGGCCAAAAACATGGAAGGAATCACACAGGAAAAACTCCAGCTGCTCCCAAAACGTGAGAAAACTGAAAAACGTGAATGCATAGCAGAATGGCATACGTTTTTGGGTATTTTTCTTGCCAAGGAAGTCAGAACACGATTTTCAAAAAAATGGGTCTCTGCCCAATTCGAATTTTGGTTGCCCATACTCTTCCCCTTCCATGCAATAACTAACTCAACCACATTCTGGCAGAATTAAATGATTGGAGAAAAAGACAAGAAAGGTAGTTGACAGCTTGGGTGGGTTTCCTCATAGACATTTGGCTTTTCCCCATTGGCCCATAGGTTAAATATTTCACTCCCCTTATCCTTAGAAAAATCATGCCCCATTCTATTTGGTTTCCGCGACCGTAGCTGGTTGTGCTCATTTTAATTAATTATAGATGCATATTTACATGATGCTGAAACTTAATATGTGCCGCATGCCCCGAT
>LPNX010756190.1:180724-244705 GCA_001517045.1 Pseudotsuga menziesii | reverse complement strand
TTCCTTGCCCTCACTCTGAGGTAAACATGATCCCCAACACTAAACTCCCTGTTCATCCTATGCTTATCCACATAGCTCTTATGTCTGTCCTGTGCGGCTTTAAGCTTCTGCCTGATCTTTACAACCTCTTGCTCCATCTCCTTGAGCAATTCTGGTCCAAGCACAATCCTGTTCACTGGATTATCCCAAGTCACAGGTGTCCTACACCTTCTTCCATACAAAGCTTCATATGGACTCATCCCCAAGGATGCTTGATGTCCATTGTTATAAGCAAACTCTACCAAGTCTAGGTAATCTTCCCACTTGGTTGGTTTGTCCATCACATACATGCGAAGCATATCTTCGAGCACCTGATTAACTCTCTCAGTCTACCCATCTGTCTGAGGATGGTATGCAGTGCTGAAGTTTAGTTTTGTACCCAAATCTGCAAGTTTAGTTTTGTACCCAAATCTGCAAACAACCCCTTCCAAAAATTGGAAGTAAACTTGACATCCCGGTCAGAGACTATTGCCTTAGGCAATCCATGCAATTTGAAAATATCCTTCATGAAGATCTTTGCAATGTCACCAGCCTCATATGTAGACTTAACCGGTATAAAATGTGCTGCCTTTGTCAACTTGTCTACCACAACCATGATGGAATCATGTTGTCTCCAAGTCATCGGCAATCCTGTAATAAAATCCATGGAAATAACTTCCCATTTCCATTCCGGAACTGGCAAAGGCTGGAACAAACCTGCTGGGTGTTGATGCTCAACCTTTACCTGCTGACATTTCATGCACATTGAAATGTACTCAGCCATATCCTTTTTCATACCTGGCCAGAAGTACTGCTTTCTAGCCGTAGCAATTGTCTTTTGATATCCTGGGTGTCCAGAATACGGAGCTTGATGGATTTCATCCATGACAACTCTCCTTAACTCTGTCACACATGGAATATAAATTCTTCCTTTATAAGTGAGAAGTCCATCTTCTTCCAATTTATATCCCTCATACCTCTTTTCAAGACTTTGCTGCTGTAATTTGTCTTTTACCCGCTCATACAATTCATCTCCAGCAACATGATTAACAATCTGCTGCCTCAAATTTGATTGGCAAATACTAAGAGATGCCACATGCATTTCTTGCATTTTCCTGCTGAGTGCATCAGCTACCTTATTTTCCTTTCCTTTTATGTGCTTGATCTCAAAATCAAACTCACATAAAAATTCTAGCCATCTTGCTTGCCTAGCATTCAGAGTAGGCTGATCAAATAAATACTTCAGTCCACAGTGATCTGTCCTAAGCTCAAATCTCCTGCCCATCAAGTAATGTCTCCACATTTTGAGAGCATGTACTATGGCTGCAAGCTCTAGGTCATGAGTGGCATAGTTCTTCTCATGCTCCTTCAACTTTCTTGACTCATAACATATCACGTGGTTGTCTTGCATAAGGACTCCTCCAAGCCCTTGTCCACATGCATCGGTACATACCACAAAGTCTCTCTCTGGATCTGCAACTTTCAATACTGGCGCACTAGTGAGAAGATTCTTCAACTGCTGGAAGCTTTCTTCACACCTTAATGTCCATTCAAACTTCATCCCCTTCTTCTGCAAAGAAGTGATGGCATGTGCAACTTTGGAGAATCCCTCAATGAATCTCCTATAATATCCTGCAAGTCCCATAAAAGATCTTACATCTGTCACATTTCTTGGAGTAGGCCAATTCATAATGGCTTCAATCTTTTCAGGGTCCACAGATATACCCTCCTCTGAGATAATGTGACCCAAATACTGAATTCTATCTCTATAGAAGTCACACTCACTGAGTTTTGCATACAACTGATGCTCCCTAAGCACTTGCAATGTCAATCTCAAATGCTCTTCATGCTCTTTCTCATTCTTAGAATATACAAGGATGTCATCAAGGAAAACAAGAACAAACTTGTCCAAATACTTGCTGAAGACGCTATTCATAAGGCACATAAATGTAGCTGGTGCATTTGTAAGGCCAAATGGTACCACTACAAACTCATAATGCCCATACCTTGTCCTGAAGGCTGTCTTATGAATGTCTTCATCCTTGATTCTCACCTGATGGTAACCAGACCTCAAGTCAATCTTAGAAAATACCTTTGCTCCTCTCATTTGATCAAAGAGCTCATCAATCCTAGGCAAAGGATATTTATTCTTCACGGTAACCTTGTTTAACTGTCTGTAATCAATACATAACCTGAGTGTGCCATCTTTCTTCTTTACAAACAGAACCGGTGCTCCCCAAGGAGACAAACTCGGTCGGATATACTTTTTGTCCAACAACTCTTGCAGTTGCATCTTCAATTCTAGCATCTCTGGTGTACTCATTCTGTAGGGTGCCTTGGACACTGGTGCTGCTCCTAGCACAAGTTCAATAGTGAAATCAATGTCCCTCTTTGGAGGAAGCCCTGGAATCTCATTAGGAAACACATCCCTGAATTCCTGTAACACCCGATAGTCCTCCAACCTCGGAGTTTCATCTCTCGTTTCCTCCAAAATCTGAGCTGCATACAACTGGCAACCCTTCCTACAGAACTTCTTCAATTGCATAGCTGAAACCTGCCGTACTGAAATTACCTTTGGAATACCTTTCACAACTACTAGGTTCCCTTCTTCATTCATGCATTCAAAAGTCTTATTGTAGCAATCAAGCTTCACCCTGTGAGCTTCTAACCAATCCATCCCAATGAGAACATCATAGGAACCAAGCGGTAGAACATTTAGATCTACACAAGTGGCTAATTCATTCATGACCAATGGACATTTCTCTATCATTTCACTGACCTTTCTCTTAGTTCCAGTGGCTAGCTGAACTAACCAAGACTTCCTATGCTTTACTTTCTTAAAAGCACACATATCCACTACTCTAGGAGTAATGTAACTATGAGTAGAACCAGGGTCAATCAAAATAGAAACAGATTGCTCAGCAATCTTACCTGCTACTTCAACCACAGCTGACTGGTGATCTGCCTGGCGGTCCTCCAGTGCTACATAGATCCTGGGAACTGCCCTTGCTACTTGACCCACTGTTTCTTCTTCTTGAACGTTATAAGCTGGCCTTGCACTACCATTCTCGAGTGGACAATTCCTGCGCATGTGGGGTCCTCCACATTTCCAACATTGAAGTGGCCCTCTATTCTATTGTGGATCTTTAGGATTTTCTCCGGTCACTCCAACTGGTTTACTTGCAGCTTGAGATGGATGCTTCTGTTGATTCCTGAAGCTAGAAGGTTTGAAACCTTTCTTTCTCTGGTCAAACTTCTCGTTCTTCTTGTCCTTCCATGCCTTATGGTAATCCGGCTTACCTTTGCTTTGCTCATAGAAATACTTAGCTTTCCTTATTGCTTCTTCAAGAGTTCTAGGCTCATAAAACTCAATTCTATCTTTATAAGACTGAGGTAATCCACTCAGAAAGCGCTGGACCTTCACTTTTTTATCTCGGATGTACCGGACATACCTCAACAGCTCCAAAAACTTATTAGCATACTCTTCCATGGTCTGCTGTCCCAATATCAGCTCATGGAACTCCTTAATCTTATCATCATAATACCTGTCAGATAGGTATTTCTGCTTGAAATACTTCTTGAACTGCTTCCACTTCAGTCTCCTTTCACTGATCCTCTTCACTTGCTTGAAGTGTTCCCACCAAATGGATGCCCTTCCATTCATATTGAATATGGCAACTCTTGCCTTCATGTTTCCGGAATAGTCATGCACTTGAAAGTACTTTTTAATACCAAGAATCCAAGCTTTAGCCTCTTGTCCAGTCTTTACCTCACCATCAAACGTAGGAGGTTTAGATTTCTTGAATTCATCACGAGAGTGATCCCCATGGTGTCTCTTTCTTTTTCTTTTGTGAGAAGAAAAACTGGAATCCCCGCTAGATTCTTCAGAATCAGATGACCCACTAGGAGTCCTTCTCCTTCTCCTAGCACTGCTCCTACTGCCTTCTGGTCTTGCTGTACCTTGTCCAGAGTCTATCTTCTTATGCAAGTCTTTCAAACTCTGCAACATTGCAGCATTCAGTTGATGCTGCTCTTCCTGTGCTTTAATTAAGCTTCTCATAGTGGCTGCAACATCAGACGGTGTCTCTTGGAGTCTCCTTCCATTAGACTCAATGTCATCATTTCTATTACGGGCATTTTCTCCCATGGCATCTTCTGCTCTCTCGCCAGAATTCTGAGCATCATACCCATCATGGGTTCTCATACTAAACCGCAACTTACTTACCAACTGCACTACTTGGAATACTTCCCTGGAAGGTGATTATGTCTCTGCAAACGTGTTAATAACACACAATTGTTAGATGCATACATTTATATAAATCGACATTACTTACCTTCTCCTGGAATAATCATAAAATAACAAATTTGCTCAACATAGAATTTTCTTCCTCAAGGAGTGACTGTCTGAGGGGGACGACGGGGGTCAAGGGGGCTGTTGCTTTTCGTAAAATAATCATAAATTGTTGCTTTTCATGCAATCTGGCGCATAAGATCGCTGCCAATTTCTCTTATTTTCAACCCTGAAATTCCCCTAAAAAACAGTCAAAAATCCGTCTAAAAACAGTTGAAATCGGCGCCCAAAACTATCCTTCCTTCCGCAGTGTCGGCTCCGGTTCCATTCTCTTCTCCGCAGTGTCAGCTCTTTTACCATTCTCCCTTCCGCCGAATCGGCTCCCTGGAAGCTCTAACCTTCCGCCGTATCGGCTCCGGTTCCATTCTCTCCTCCACCGAATCGGCTGTCGGCTGTATCCCTGATCGGCGGTCGGAAGCCTTTTGGAATCGGGTGGTCTGTTCATCTTCGCAGCCGCAACGACGGCTCCCCCGGAATTTCCAGCCTTCCGCCGAATCGGCTCGCGGAACATTTTCCCCTCCGATCGGCGCGCTTTCTCTCTTGTGGCATCGACAGTCCTTTTTGATCAGCCGAAAAGATGCCTCCAGCTTCCGCAACCGCGAACGCTCGAAAGCTCCAAACCTTCCACTGAATCGGCTCGTGGAACAATCTTCCTTCCGCAACAGCGTCTCCCCCGGAATCTCCAACCCTTCCAACGTCGGGCTTCGGCTGACTCTTGCATCGGACGTCAGATGTATTCAGCTTCCGCAACGGCGGGCAGAAACTTCATCAGTTCGCCCGCAACGGCGGACAGAAACTTCCTTCAATGGCCCGACCGTTCCATACTTAGCCAAATTTTTGAAATTTTTCTGCAGCGTCGGTGATCGGACAGATCTCGAGTCGGATGTGAGATTGCTTCGCCGGCCGCAACGGCGGATGGAAGACTTTACAAATCCTTCGGCAACGGCGGACAGGAGATTACTCCCGCTTTCGATTTTCCACACTTAGACAAATTTTTGAAAATTTGTCTTTTGAAAATTTGTCTTTCTGAAAATTTGTCTTTCTTCGACTGCGTCGGCTGTCGGCGGTGGGGTGACTTTATGATCGGCTGCTGAATTACTTTGCCGTCCACAACGGTGAGCGGAAGACTCTACGGATCCTTCTGCAACAGCGGACGGGAACTTCACGAGTCCTTCCACAACGTCGGTCAGGAACTTCATGAAACCCTCCGCAACAGCGGACGAGAACTTCTATCAGAACTATCTTTTCCTTTTCAACCAAGATGAAATCGAATATAGATCAAATGGACATAGAAACAACCTTCCTAAATGGTTTCATAAAAGAACAAGTATATTGTGAACAACCACCAGGATTTAAGACTCACAACAAGGGGACACATGTATGCAACTTAAATAAATCTCTATATGGATTAAAACAAGCACTGAGAGCATTGTATGGAAGAATTGATGGATTCTTAATGAACTTGGGATTTACCAAAACTAAAGTCGATTCCAACCTTTAATATAAGGCTGAAAATGATGGGATCGTGATATTATTGTTCTATATAGATGGTATATTTTTTACAGGAAAGGAGAATCTGATCAACGAATGTAAGAAGAAATGTGCAACAAAATTTAAGATGAAAGACCTTGGGACAATGCATTCTTTCGTAGGTCTTGGAGTATTCCAGTTTTAAGATGAGATTTTCATATGCCAAGAAAAATATATAGTTGAGATCCTAAAGAGATTTGGGATGATGGGTTTCAATAAAATGAACACTCCAATGGTGAAAAACCCAAATATCCTGAATGAGTATTATTTACAAAGAGTATATTTCACATTATACAGACATATGATTGGATCACTGATGTGATTGAAAAAGAAAATACTAGATATAGGTTTTGTTGTGAACACCTTGAGTCAGTATATGGTGGATCCCAACATGTTCATCTAGTTTTAGAAAAAACATGTGATGAGGTATGTATAAGGTACATTGGATTGTGGCCTCATATATGTATAAAAAAATGAGTTTAGATTGTGTGGCTATAGTGATTCAAATTGGGATGGAAGTGATGAAGACATAAAGAGCACTTCATGATGTTGTTGCAGTTTACGATAAGGTGTGATCCCATTTCTTAGCAGAAATCAAACTATTGTTTCCCACAATACATCTGAGGTGGGAGAATATAGAGATGAAGTATCACTACTTCCATTGTATGGTGTCAATAGGAGTCATGAAGCTCGAGTATGTTCCTATAGAGGAACAAATTGTTCATGTGTTGGATAATCCTATGTCTCATATATTCGAGAAAATATTGGTGTAGTACAAAAGGAACTCCTTGGGAAAAGGGATTGATGATATAATTATTATTGAGAAGGATATGGTAATTGTATTCTAGTATAGAGAAGGTTGGTCCATTTTATTTTTATGCTTATAGATATTGATGAGGTTCGACATTTATTTGCGGATGAGTATATCCTATCATTCCCTTATTGAGGATATTATTGCTGACAAGAATATTTTTGAGAGTGGTCATAGCACTTACCAGATGATGATGGTCCTGTGAATGATAATACTCACATATGGAGAGTTTCCCCACATTCATTTAGGGATACCAATATCCTGGTTGAGGATGGTCCTACAGATAATAAAACTGTCTTCTTGAGAGTGGTCCTAGAACTTGCTGACTCGGGATGGTCCTACAGAAGATAGTACTCTCATATAGAGAGTGGTCCTACACTCATTTTAGGAAATATCCTACATTCATTTGAATACAAAAATATCCTAGTTGAGAATGGTCATGTAGACTGTTAACACTCTATTAATTTTTTTGGTTATAAGAGATACATGGGAATTTCGTCCTTGTCAAGAGGTGTTGGAAATGAATCCTAGTGTTTACAGGAGGGGCTGATGCCATATACAAGATAGCATTTAGCCACTGGAATAGGCCATGGTGGAAATGGAGAAAAGTGCAATGTAAATTGGAAGCCCCACTCTGGAGTGGTGAATATCGAAAGAAACAAGATAGTCCATGGATCGGGGATGCAAGGTAAAGAAGAAAACATCAGATGCACTGAAGGAATTAAACAAGATTCATAATAGAAGGCTGAGATTGACCAGATGTCAGATCAACAGCATTAAAACATTTCAGATGGAGAACATGCCCAGCCAAAGCTACTTTTCCATATTGCAAAATGGGTTAAGGGTTGGAGGCATCTAACGACTGAGATTGGGATCCAAGAAGATCCATGGTAGCAAGCAATTTCGCATCCTAGATTAGCAAGGATGCAACACCGATTATGAATTTTGAAAAGTAGTACAGATTGCTCAGACTGAAGGTCAATACAAGAGTGGAGGGAGATCAGTGGTCGTAGTTCATTACATAATCTAAGTTGGCACGAAGGGGATAAGAACCCCACATCATGAAAAGTGGTACGAATTGCTCAGATCAACTGTTGTGAAGAAATTCGATCTGGATCGATGGTTGAATTGTACATGCATGAGTAAGGAAAGATGTAGCATAAAGAACCTCACATACCAATGGTTCAAATCACAAGAAGTAATATCTACAATGCGAGACACCTGGCAAGGGAACGAAGGTTATGTTGTGTGAGAATCTATAAAGGGGTCCACATGAAGTTGGAAAGGTTTGTCTTTTCTAAAACCTTGAAGCCACCGAATATCCAACTGCATACAGAGCACCAACATAGAACAACCAAGAAATTGTGCTACAGAACAAGGTAGCCCCCTGCTACCCCCTCAATGCTATTTGAAAATGGATATGATAGGAGCATTAGAAGTGGTAGGGGTGAGAGATGATGTAGAAACTGAGGTCACATGTTGGAGGGTAGAAGAAAGTCTGATAGATGAGAATGCTGATATTTTCAATACCATCTTGGTGGGAGAATCCATTGAAACCGCCAGAGCTAAATTGGAAATCCTTAAGGACCGAGGTATAGATACCTGCGATGTTTTTAAATCCTTCTTCCATTTCTTCTCTACTGGCCAAACCCCCAATTTCCCTGAGTTTTTTGAATGGTGTGCAACTAATTTCTCTGTCATCGAAGGTGTCATTATGAATAAATCGAAGTCTAAAATCCTTTTTTTAGACTAGGTTTTTGTCATCCACAAAACACTGCATATCCCAAACGAATTTGTCCATACATCCCAAAACTAGCAGGAAGAAAATATTATACTTTGTTTCAGAAAATCTACATATGAAAGTAAAGAAACCTTCTTGAAGGCCTATTCTAAACCCAATGGAAAACCCAATGACCTACCATACCCTATAGACCTTATCCAATTCAATGAAGAAACTCAGTGGTGTATATCCCTAGTTAGTAAGTTTCTAGGTATAGATACTGATGCCTATGTCCCAGATTGATTGTTGAGTCTATTGTTCATCTTGAGTACTTGTCTGAGAAAACCTAAATTTCTCATACAATCTTATTAGTCTTGCTACCTTAAGTTTGATGAATTCCTAGCCGAGAACATCCATTCTCAGTTAGAAAATTTCCACGTCACTAAAGTGTTCAGATTCCAGTCCTTTTTACTGAGAATGCTTATATTTTATAACGAAGAAGACCTGCATGAGGCTGAATTGGAAATCACTGCTAATATGGACATGTACTATTATAAGTTCATAAACCAATTGATGGCCAAAATATATGACCTTTTCTTTCAAGAAAGATTACCTAAGGTGTTGCTTGAGATGAGACAAATGCTACAACTATCAAACAGTAAGGGGATAGGAGACTGGTTCCTGGCAGAATTCAAAATGACCATAATATTGTATGGATTTATGCGTCAACCCTACATTCTGCCAGCCTTTCTAATTGCCAGGTTTTTCTCCCTAGAATTGATCCGGAAAAGACTCATTGTTGAGGACGAGCACTTCTTGAGATATAAAAAGAGCTCAAATTTGGTTTTCCTTTGGGAAGTGGGACCATTCACAGTCAAGAGCAGAGCTTCTTTGCCACCGGTTACCAACTTTCTTAGGGGCATGGGGTTTTCTCTGGAATAAGCAGTATACTATGACCCGTGTCAAATAATTTCCAAAGAAGGAAGGATCACAGGTGTAGGCCCTTTGAACACACTGAAATAGTTAGACTCTGGGAAGTAGAAAATTGGGATGATTTCCCTAATCCTACCCCAATGCATATCAGCATAAAACAAGACACAGGTTCATGCTTACTAGGAATAGCTTCTCTCCAAAGAAAATTGGATAAAATAGTTGCAATATCCAAGGAGGTCTCGTCATTGGTCAGCTATTCAGCAAGTTCGATGAAAAGATGGAGTCCAGATCCTATGGATACTAAAGAAGTGGACGGGGCCAGCATGCCCAAAAGGCAAAAGATAGAACAAGGGCAATAGTTAGTATAGGTTAAAAGGGGAAACACAAAGGGGCAAATGAAGAAAAAGAGTATGGAGAAAAACCAAGAGCTAGAAGAGCCAAAGGCAACCAAACTACAAATCTAAGAATATGTATTTGACAGGAAGACTCCAAACATGCATGCATCCAAAGAAGATTGGCTAGGCTCTTACCGGGAAAGGGCTGATAAAACTTTCAAAGAGACATCAGAGCTTTACAATGAAGCAATGTAGTTTCCTTACCCAAACGTAGCATTGAAAATAGTAAGGGATCATGCCACTGATACCCTTAGCTTAGCCTTGGCGAAGGGAGATAAGGTGTAAGAGGTTAGTGTCAACCTCTCAAAGGTTCCCACTACTAACATAATACATCTCAACAAAGAAACCAGGGACATCTTGAATGCTATATTTCTTAAGGACACCATACAAATGTCCAAACTAGAGGAGAGTAAAATAAAGACTCTAAATCTTTTAAGGAAGGTAAGAGTAGAGAACAAAGCACTCAAGGCCCAAATCAACAATTTTAAAAATGAAGCAATGCAAATAGTCTTGGACTAGAAGTTACTTGATGATAAAGAAAAGGAGATCTATACACTAGAAAAGAAATTGAAAATCCCTACTACCTAGCTCACCCAGACAGAAGAATTAATTGAATTCAAAAGGGAGAAAGAAACATTAAATGCTAAGCTTACCGACTACAAAGCCAAGCTGCTAAAGCTCGAAGAAAAGGAAAGGCAGTGGGAAGCAGACATCCATATTTTGAAGAAAAATGAAGTTGAATTAAAAGCCATATTAGCCACAAAGGAAAGGGAGCTTCAAGGTGGGAGTGCTGAAAGTGCAATCCAGCCCATAGGTGTAGCTAGAGAGAGAGACACTCATTCTTTGTCTAGAGCAATGTCCCAGATAGGCCTAAAAGATTGTTAAATTAAAACAACAGATTGAGGAACTAAAAAAGGAAAAAGGCAAGGAGAAACAAGGAAAGGAAAAGATGGAAGAAAAATGCCAAGGGATGATCCAACAAAATGCTAAGTTAAGCCAATCTGTGGTTCGTAAAATTGCCTTGCAAGGCGCTAGACATTTAATCTAGGATCAAATCATTGTAGAGGTTCACAAGTTCCAACCTTATCTAGATTTCATTGCATACCAGGAAAACGCCATGACAGAGGCCAAGAAAAAGGACTTGACAATAGTAGGGGAATTGCAGAAAAGATCTATGGAAACAATGGAAAATGCCGTTGCTTTCCTAAGCTCCTTGTCAAATGATTTCACCGATCAGTATGGTATCCCAAATAGGGTGGTTGTTGTCTTCGGAGCTAGAAAGGTAATTTCTAAACACAGAATGCTAGAGACTGTGCGAGCCAAGATAGATGTTATTGAACACAAAGTAAAGGGGGTTATCAGTTTATTCAAGCTGCTGGTAGACAGAGGGATCCCTTTCTTCTAGGAAGAGAAGGTTCCTCTATTGTCCCAAAAGGAATATCAGGAACGCCTGGTTCAGTGCCAATTAGAAAACAACAAGTTTGGAGACATGCAACAATCATTGTCAGGAAAAATCGTTTTTGATAAGTTGGCCAGTGAATTTGAATTGTTGTATGACTTTAAAGCCACCTATGCCAAAGGCCCTGAAACTTCATACCTGGAAACGATGAAGCTCAAAGTGTAATCATTTGACATGGCCATGGCAACTCTACTTGGTCTTGACTTATGGAGAGCCATTCAGAGATATGGGTCAGCCAAATTCAAAATGAATCCATAGAAGTGGAAATGATAGTACGTGGGAATTTTTTCGATGGTCACCTTTCCTAGAACTCTGTACAGTTATCAGCTGCCAGATGGAAACATAGAATACTTTTGTGCATATTTTCTCTTGTAATCCATATTTCATTTTCCAGTTTTTTATGTAAATTGTGGACGATGTTTCACCTACGAGTTTGTTAGAAGTTGTTTTTCAGTTGTGACAAATTTTGATTCCCAGATGTCGGTCCAGGAAGTCCAAAATGCTATAATTATACCTCCTGAGAAGGAGAAAGGGTTGAAACTGATGTAATTTTGCAGTGTATTCTTTCAAGAGTATTTTAATAAAGTTGCAGAGTTGAGGTTGGCATTTTACACAAGGGTTCATGTGTTGTTTATATTACAGTCCGTTGCTTCCTTTCTCGTATGAATGTTTTTCCAGTTTATCTCTTCCATTATGTTTTATTTCATGTCTAAAATAAGTGTATAACAGTTTGGAATTCATACGTGATAGGGTCCATCTGTTCTTTTAGATATTCACCAAATCTTTCTTCTAAAGTTAATACATAATTCATTTTCCAATGCTCTGTGTTGATGGCCCATTCATGTTCTTCTTCTCCACCAGAAAATTATAATTTGAATGTGATTGAATGGCTATCTTGCTTCTGTGTTGAAATCATCTGCATAAGTTCTGTTCATTTATGTTCCACATCTATACTTCATCACCCAATGGTGCTATGTCTTGTTTCAACCAATTTTACAAACAATTTATAGTTTCACTTGTACATATCCGGCATTGTTAATATTTGGTGAGAGATCCCTATCGGAAGAGCACAAGGCCAGTTCTCTCTTCGAAAGTGGTTCTGCTATTACCTGGGAGCAGGCTTTCTGCAACCTTTGGCTCAATTATAGTGCTAACAAACTAGCACCATTGGCGAAGACGAGTTGAATACTATCCCTAGAAGAACGACAAGAACTACACAATTTCAAGAAAGAGATTTCTAAGGGAAAACAGAAATTTCTACATTCTCAAGAAGGTTGTATATTTCTCTTGGTGACTCCACACCCACTTTGACTAGTATCACACTGGATATTTTGGCTTCCAGGAAGATCCACACGAGAGGTAACCCTGAGCCTGAAACTTTGCAAAGTGTGGATAATCCAGAAAAAATACTTAGAAAGAGAAATAAAGAGAAAGTGTATTTTTTGTTGTTTGGTATGTCATCATCTCAGAATGTGTATGGGATAATGGAACCCAAATGGGGAGTTAGAGCTAAAATACTACTAACCAAATCTAAATCTGAATCTGACCTAAGGAAAGCTAGGGTTACATCTATAATACGGAAATCCTATCTGCTTGATTCTTTGTGGCTAAACCTAGAGACCCCAGCAAAAGTTGAATATACAACCCCTATTTTTTAGAACACTCAGCTACCTAACCCCCACTCTACTCCTAGTTGACCTACCCCGATGGCTGCTGCTAGGTTTTCCCCATTATCCCTACCTCTGGTTCTGCACGACCTCCCCTTGAACTACACCCAAACAATTGCACTCTATGATGGGGAGGGGAATGTCTTAGTGAGATACCATGTGGGTAAGTTTGACGACTTCATCGAACTAGAAGAGGTAGATGATGAAGATGTCAAAATGAGGTTGTTCACTTAGAGTTTATCTAGGGAAGCCAAGAATTCATACAAATATTTTCCACCTAGGTCTATCTGCAATTTCGCTGGTTTTCAAACTATATTTCTAGAAAGGTGGGATGATAAACAAAGCCCATTATAGGTCTTGTCTCAATACAACAATCTCAAGAAAGGGGGTTTTGAGTCATTCCATCATTTTTCAAGCAGATTCATGTGGGTCTACAACTCGATACCTGCTGATATCAAACCTTCACCAGAGGCGGCTAAACTTCATTACGTTGATGCATTTAACAATGATTTTGATTTGTTATTAAGGGAAAGAAAGTCAAACACCCTCCTGGCCATGTTCACTGATTCCCTACAAGTAGAGGCCAATATAATGGCATGTGGGAAAATAAAACCAAGGGTGGAGGTTGATAGAAGGAAAGGTAGAGAAGAGACACACCCCACTACTTCTACCTCTTCATCCAGTGGTATAAAATTCGAGATGATGCTCAAAACTATGGAAAAATTGATGGACAGGTTGACAGTGGAGGTCAAGCCAACAAATTGAAAACATAATGAACCTTTGAGAAAGAATCCCAAATTTTAGGAGGCCGGTTCCTCCCCCACTCCGGCCAAATAGACCAAGGGATGTGAGGAATCCAAGAAACCAAGAAGAGCAGCCAATTAGGCCTCCTTTCCTTGAAAACTATGTGGCCACCAAATATGAGGCGGAGTCTATCAAAGATCATATCCATAATTTCTGTGATTTAGACTCTAATATCTACTTGACTAGGGAGGAAAATGACATGTTCACACAAGTGGATGATAAGGCCTTGACACAGGAATTGGAGCAATATCAAAAGGGGTATATGCATGCTATAGACGATGTCAGGAAGATCAAGTTAAGAATTAGGGACATTGCTATAAACAAAGGGGGGTTAAACCCAAACCAGCCTTCTAGTAGCCAGATTGGCCCAGGGAAAGGAAATGAGAAACAAAAGGATCCGGTAGCATCTAGGGAAGTGGAAAAAGAGACTGGTAATGTGAGGGAGCTGGAGAAAATGGCACCTGTCGAGCTGGAAAAAACCCCTCCCATGTTTAAACTCCAAAATAAGATAGCTAAGCTGAAGGTTTCTATTCCTTTCAATGAATTATTGAGGAATCAGGAATACATGGACACTATAACAAAGATGATTGCAAATCAAGGAGAATCTCACTCAGATATCTTAGAGCTGATTGAAGACAACCCTACTATTATTTTGGGATCTAGTATTGACAACATGGACATCTAAGATGAGGAAGTGCCACCCTTTTACATGAGCTTGAATGTACATGATATGGTGTTACATAATGCTATGTTGGATTGAAGAGCCTCGCATAAATTGATGCCAAAGGGAGTGGTGGAAAGGCTGGGATTGGAGATTACAAAGCCTTATAAACACCTATATTCCTTTGATTCTAAGAGGGTAAAATGACTGAGATTGATCAAAGACATGATGGTATATTTAAATAAGTTGCTGTCTAAAATTTTTGTCATGGATGTTGTTGTGGCTGATATTCCTCCCAAGTTTGGTATTTTTCTATCAAGATCTTGGACTTCAAAGATGAAGGGTATCTTGCAAATGGACACGACCTATGCAACAATTCCTGTTTGAAATGAAAACAAGAGGTTATACAGAGAGAAAAGATTGCCTTGCGTTCTGAGCAGTCAAGCTCAGCCTGACATCCATCATGTTTTTGTCATCAACACAAAATTGGGGTCATCTATCTTCTTCAATGATATATCTCCTTGCAACTCAAAAGTGGTTGTGCCACGGAAAGGTAAAAAGGATAAAGAAGAAACCAACAAACTGGAAGCTTTGGAAAGAATGCAAAAGGACGAAGGACTGTGGAAGATGTATTTCGATGGCTCAGTGGCTAAAGAGGGTGCTGGCGCAGGTGTGTACATAATCTGCCCCATTAGGGATACAAAATCTTACTCTTATAAGTTGGCTTTTGAATGCTCTAACAATGTAGCAGAGTATGAGGCCTTGTTGTTGGGCCTGCATGCACTAAAGGATTTAGGATCTAAAAGGGTCCAAATTTTTGGAGATTCGAGGCTCGTACTGAATCAGGTGAATGAAAGCTACCAAACTAGACATGTAAGAATGAGAGCCTACTAGAATGAGATGTGGGACATGTTCATAAATAACTTCACCAAACATACAATCCAAGTGATCCCTAGATACGAGAATATGGCGGTGGACTCTCTAGTAACTGCCACTTGAAAATTTGAGGCCCCTACAGTAGGAGAAAGGAAATACAAAGTAGATATTGTGAATAAACCTTCCATACTAGACACCACTAGATATTGGCAAGTTTTTGAAGATGATATGTAGATCAAGATATTTCTAGAGTTGTCTAGTGAGTTTGTAAATACCCCCATAGATGAGGATGGAGTTGAATCCGAGAATTTCCTAGATGTTGAAGAGGAAGGGGAAGAGGCCGCTGGGGCGAGAAAACTGAAAGACTCCAATTAGAGGAAATTTGGGGTCTCAAATGGGCCTTATAAAAAACTGTACCATGGATGAGCTAGATTGAGTTGAGTTTTTAAACCAATATAATTTCAATATCTTTGGTCAACCATTATGGTTGAGTTGGACACATAATGCTTGTGTCATATTTTTATTTGACAATAGCTAACTCCATATCAACCTCACCTTGGTTAAGTTCTTGAAAAGATCACCTTGAAATAAGATAAATACACTCTAACTAATAAATATAGAATATTTTATTTGATCACTACTTCCAACTCCTCTAAAACATAACCTTGTCATTAATTAAAATCGTAGTGGAAGTATTTTGAAATACTAAAAACATTTATTAATCAATTTTTTAAAAAGAAAACTAAATAATATTTAATTTTAAATAGACTTATCTTGAAATACTAAAAACATTTATTAATCAATTTTTTAAAAAGAAAACTAAATAATATTTAATTTTAAATAGACTTATCTTAAAATACTAAATAAAAGATATTTAGTATTTTTAATATTATTAAATAGTATTTAAAAATAAATATATTTAATTATTACATCAAAAAATAAATAAAACATTTAAATACTAACAAAATAAAAAATAAAAACTATTTTTAATGTTACTAAAATATAATAAAATTTTATTTTACTTTTTTTCTCTCTTACCTACCTACCCATTATACCACAATTTTTTTTAATATTAATATAAAAACTAATATGAATATACATAGTTTATTGTTTTTTTATTTTATGTGATGTAATATTTTTTATATGAATTAATATAAAATTCATATTAAAAAATAATAGTGATTTTTTAATTTTTTTAATACTATTATAATTATATTTTTCATTATAAATGAATATATTTGAGTTTTACCTTTATTAAATATATAAAAAGTAGTGGTCAACTCATTTAAAAAAATAATAATATAAAATTCAAAAGTTTCTTATCATTTATTATGTGTGCACAAGAATCTAAATATTTCATTAATATTTTTAACCAATATCTCTTAACTCTACATTAACTCAATATAGTTGTCAACTACCATTAATGAGACGATTTAGGTTGACTTTCATTAGATTTTCATTATATGTAATCTGACATGACATATTTGTAGTGTGATGTGGCTTTTTTTATTATTTTCCTTAGGAGGCCCATTTTAGACCCCAAATTTCCTCTAATAGATTTGGGAGGAAGGAATATAGTCCATTTGAAAAGTAATCATATTCCTAGAGGTTTGATCCCCTTAGAGTCCCTTTTTGATCAGAATGACATAGCCAGAGATCCGAAGGTTGAGCCCACCACAGATGCTGCCAAAGATATAAATATCATCCCTGAAAGTCACCCGAAAATTATAAAGTTGTCCAAGAAGTTTCCCGCTAAAGAAAAAGAAGGGTATGTGAATCTGATGAAGAAATACATGCATGTGTTTGCATGGATTTATGAATATCTCAAAGAGTATGACACTTCCATCATACAACATACTGTCTCAATTAAACCCCGAAGATAAGCCATTCAGGAAGAAACTCAGCAGGATCAATCCGAAGCTAGTACCCATTATTGAAAAGGAGGCGAAAATGTTGTTTGATGCAAAGATAATTGTGACTTTGAGTTTTTCGAAATGGGTAGCCAATTTGGTTCCTGTTCGAAAAAATAATGGGGAGATAAGGTTATGTGTAGATTTCAGAAACTTAAATAAAGTTTCTTTGAAAGACAATTACCCGTTGCCGAAGATGGATCAAATCTTGTAGAGCGTGGTAGGCTCATAAATGATATCCACTATGGATGGTTTTTCTGGTTACAATCAAGTGAAGGTGCTACCTAAAGACCAAGAAAAAACCACTTTCACCACACCTTGAAGTACATTCATGTACGCAAAGATGTCGTTCAGGTTAATGAATGCTGGAGCAACTTTCCAAATTGTCATGGATATTTCTTTTGCAAATGAGAGAGAAACATTTGTGGTGATATACATGGATGACATTACTGTATACTCTAGGTGGGATAAATATCATATTAGGAATTTAGAAGGATTTTTCATTAAATGCAGAAAGTATGGCATCTCATCAAACCCTAGAAAGTCAAACTTCGGTCTAGAAGAAGAAAAGTTGTTGGGGCACATCATTTCGAAGGAAGGGATTAGGATCGATCCAGACAAGGTAAAGGGCATCTTGAGAGTAGAAGAACCAAGGAGAAAGAAATAAATATAGTCCTTCATCAGTCAAGTCAACTTCTTGAGGAGATTCATTCCTAGCTTCACCGAAATTCTGATGGATGTTACTTACATGCTGAGGAAATATCACGAAATCAAATGGATGGTGGAAGCCAAGAAGGATTTCAAAAATATAAAACAGGCCATTTTAGACGCTCCTATATTGATCAGTATAGATTTTGAGAAATATTTCTTGGTGTTCTCATATGCTTCAGAACATACTGTAGTGACAGTGTTGCTACAGAAAAATGATCGCGGTGAAGAATAGCCTATAGCATTCTTTAGTAAAATATTAAGGGATGGAGAATTGAAATATAGTATAATGGAAAAACAAGCCTACGCTTTGGTTAAGGCCTTGAAATATTTCAGAATCTACCTCCTCCATTCCCAAATAATCACCTATGTACCTAGCAGCGTGGTGAAAAGCATACTTACACAGCCGGATCCGGAGGGAAAGAGAGATAAATGGGTTGCAGTGCTTCTAGGGTACGACATAGAAATCAAGCCCACAAAATTGATCAAAGGACAAGGGTTAGCTAAAATGATGATGGATTCCCATTGTGACTCTCTGGACCTAAATTTTCTAGCTTATCAGTCTAATCAGGTAGAGGCGGAGGTGCAAGTGAAGCCTCATTTCTCTACATCTCCTAGGTATGCTGACATTATTTTTGTATTATAGAATTTACAACCTCCTCCTGGGCTAAGGAAAACCATAGCTAGATCTGTGAAACTGAAGGCTAAAAAATTTTGAATCATAGAACAATATCTTTATTGGAAAGACCCTAAGGGAATACTAGTGAATTGTCTTTTGGAAAATGAAGCTCAACATATAGCAAAGGAATTTCATGAAGGATATTGTGGAGGACATCATTGCTACAAAGTAACCGCAAACAAAATTATGAGGGTAGGATTTTATTGTCCTTCGTTGTTCTCAAATGTCTATAAGGAAATGACTAAATGTCACCAGTGTCAAATTTTTGAGGGGAGAAGAAAAGTGGTTTCACTTCCCCTCAACCCTATATCTATGGAATCTCCTTTCCAGTAGTGGAGGTTATATTTCATCGGAGAGATAAACCCAAACTCCTCAGGGAAGCATAAGTGGATTATGACTGGCACCGATTACTTCATCAAGTGGATCGAGGCCATACCCACTAGAAGAGCTATAGAATAAGTAATAATGGATTTCTTAGAAGATAATATTTTGGCGAGATTCGACTACCCTAAGTGAATTGTGACAGACAACGCATCTATGTTCAAGTCCTAGAAGATGTCAATTTTTTCCATAAATACCATATAATCCTAAATCACTCTACAGCTTATTACCCATAGGAAATGGACTAGAAGAATCCTCTAACAAGAGTCTTGTGAGGATTACTAGGAAACTGTTGGAGGATAACAAGAAAGCTTGGCACACAAAGTTGAAATATGCTCTGTGGGCCCACAGAATCAACACGAAGAGGGCCATCAATATGTCATCGTTTAAGTAATTGGTATATGGATCCGAGGTAATTTTGCCTGCCTCTTTGGGAATTCCATTCATGAAATTGTTTCGGGACCCTTTGGATGTTCCTAATCCCATTCAAAGAAGGATAAACTAGATTATTGAACTAAATGAAGTAAGGGACAAGGCTTATGATAAAGTCCAGATAAACTAGGAGAAAATGAATAATACCTTCAACAGGAGAATAAAGGAAGATGTTTTCTAGGTCAATGCCTTGGTGTTGAAATGGGATGCCCTGCACGAAGAAAAGGGTAAACATGGAAAATTCAAACACTTATGGGTAGGCCTGTACCTTATTGCGGCACACGGAGGAGATAACACTTTCATTCTACAGTATCCAAATGGGTCACAGTATGAAGGAGGCATGGTGAATGCGAGGTTTCTAAAACATTACCTAGAATAAAGGGACTAAGGTCCATGTATCATAGTGTAAATACTTTTTATGTTTTAATCATCACGGATGATGAGTCAGAAGATCAGAAGAGGTAACCATTCTTTCAAATTATGTTTTCTTTTAGGAAGTAAAATAAAATAATGATGTCAATGGAGTAGGAGACTAGTCTACGAGTTCTTTGCTACCTTTCTCGGAGGATAGCATCCCTCGTGGAGCCGGTTGTTAACACTCTATTAAGTTTTTTGGTTAGAAGAGATACATGGGAATTTTGGCCTTCTTAAGAGGTGTTGGGAAGGAATCCTAGTGTTTGCAGGAGGGTCTAATGACATATACGAGATAGCATTCAACCACTAGAATAAGCCATGGTGGAAATGGAGGAAAGGATAGCGTAAATTGGCAGCCCCACTATGGAGTGGTGAATATCGAAAGCAGCAAGACAGTCCATGGATCGGGGATGCAAGGTAAAGAAGAGAACGTCGGATGTGCTGAAGGCATTAAATGAGAGTCATAATATAAGGATGAGATTGATTAGATGGTAGATCAACAACGTCAAAACATTTCGTACAGTGAAAATGCTTAGCCAAAGCCACTTTTCTATATTGTGAAATAGGTTAAAGGGTGGAGGCATCTAATTGTCGAGATTGGGATCCAAGAAGATCCATGGTTGTAAGTGATTTTGCATCCCATATTAGCAAGGATGCAACATCGATTCTGAATTATGAAAAGTGGTATGGATCACTCAGATCGATGGTCACTCCGAGAGTGGAGGGATATCAATGGTCGTAGTTCATTTCACAATATAAAATACCATGGAGGGGATCAGAACCTCACATAGCAAAAAGTGGTATGGATCGCTCAGATCAACGGTTGTGAAGAAATTCGATCTTGATCAACGGTTGAGTTACACACATGTGAGGTAAGGAAAGATGTAGCATAAAGAACCTCACATACCAATGGTTCAGATTTCAAGGAGTAATATCCATGGTGCAAGCCACCTAGGAAGGCCACGAAGGTTATGCTGTGTGAAAAGATATAAAGGGGTCCACGTGAAGTTGGAAAGGTTTGTATTTTCTGAAACCTTGAAGCCATTGAATATCCAACCGTATATAGACTGCCAACATGAAAGAATCAGGAGACTGTTCTACAGAACAAGGTAGGCCCATGATACCCCCTCAATGCTATTTGAAAATGGATGTGATAGGAGCTGTAGAAGTGGTAGGGGTGAGAGATGATGTAGAACCAGAGGTCACATGTCGGAGGGAAGAAGAAAGTCTGGTAGATGAGAATGCCGATATTTTCGATACCATCCTAGTGGGAGAAGCCACTGAAACTGCTAGAGGTAAATTGGAAATACTTAAGGACCAAGGTAGAGATACCTGTGGTGTTTTTAAATCCTTCTTTCATTTCTTCTCTATTGGCCAAACCCCCCATTTCCTTGAGTTTATCGAATGGTGTGCAGACAATTTCTCTGTCGTTGAAGGTGCCATTATGAATAAATCAAAGTCTAAAATGCTTTGTTCAATCTAGGATTTTGGCATCTACAAAATATTGCATATCCCAGATGAATTTTTCCATATATCCCAAAACTACTAAGAAGAAAATATTTTACGTTGTTCCAGAGAGTCTACAGATGAAAGTAAAGATACCTTCCTGAAGGCTTGTTTTAAACCCAATGGAAAACCCATCAACATGTCATACCCTATAGACCTTAACCAATTAAATGAAGAAAATCAGTGGTGTATATCCCTAGCCAGTCAGTTTCTAGGTCTAGATACCGATGGCTATGTCCCAGAGTCATTGTTGAGTCTGTTGTTTGTCTTGAGTACTTGTTCAAGTGAACCTGAATTTCCTGGGAAATCTTATCAATCTTGCTGCCTTAATTTGGGTGACTTCCTAGCCAAGAACATGCATTCTCAGTTAGTAAATTTCCACTGCACTAAAGTGTTCACATTCTAGTCCCTTTTACTGAGAATGCTTATAGCTTACAACGAAGAAGACCTGCAAGTGCCTGAATTGGAAATCACTACTGATATGGCCATGGACTATTGTAAGTTCATGAACCAATTGATGGACAAAATATATGACCTTTTCTTTTAGGAAATGTTACCTAGGGTGTTTCCTGAGATGAGACAAATGCTACAACTGTCAAACAAAAAGAGGATAGGATAATGGTTCCTGACAGAATTTGGAATGACCATAAGATTGTACGGCTTTGTGCATTAAGGCTACATTATGCCAGATTTTCTAACCACCAGGATTTTCTCCTTGGAATTGATCCAGCAAAGACTCATTGTTGAGGAAGAGCACTTCTTGACCTATAAAAAAAGCTCAAATTTGGTTTTCCCTTGGGAATTGGGACCATACACAGTCAGGAGCAGAGCTGCTTTGACACTGGTTACCAACTTGCTCAGGGGCATGGGGTTTTCTCTGGGACAAGTAGTAAACTACGACCCACATCAAATAGTTTCAAAAAGAAGGAAGGCTCACAAGTGAAAGCCTTTTGAACACACTCAGACATTCGGACTTAGGGAAGCAGCAAACTGGGATTATTTCCCTAATCCTACCCCAATGGATACCAACATAGAACAAGACACTAGTTCATACCTGCTAGGAATAGCTTCTCCCCAAAGAGAATTGGCTAAAATAGTTGCAATAGCCGGGGAAGTATCCTCATTGGTCATCTATTCAGCGAGTTCAGTGAAAAGGGGGGGTCCGGAGCCTATGGATACTGAAGAAGTGGACAAAACCAGCATGCCCAAAAGGCAGAATATAGAATAGAGGCAATAGTTAGTGCAAGTTAAAAAGGGAAACACAAAGCGATAAATGAAGAAAAAGAGTATGGAGAAAAAACAAGATCTAGAAGAGCCCGAGGAAACCAAACTAGAAATCCAAGAATATGTATTTGATGAGCAGACTCCAAATAGGCATGCATCCAAAGAAGACTGGCTAGGCTCTTACCGGGAAAGGGCCGATAAAAATTTCAAAGAGACATCGGAGCTTTACAATGAACCAATGTAGTTTCCTTACACAAATGTGGCGTTGAAGACAGTAAGGGATGATGCCACTAACACCCTTAGCTTAGCCTTGGCGATGGGTGAGAAGGTGTCAGAGGTTAGTGTGAACCTCTCAAAGGTTCCCACTACTAATATAATACATCTCAATAAAGAAACCAAGGACATATTGAATGCTATATTGCTTAAGGCCATGATATAGATGTCCAAGCTAGAGGAGAGTAAAATAAAGACTCTGAATCTTTTGACAAAGGTAAGAGTAGAGAACAAATCACTCAAGGCCCAAATGAACAATTTGCAAAATGAAGCAATGCAAATAGAGGGACCAACACATAAAGGAGTATTGGTGTAGAAATTGATCGATCATAAAGAAAATGAGATCTAGACACTAAAAAGGAAATTGAAAATCCCTGCTACCTAGCTCACCCAGACAGAAGAATTAGTTGAATTTGAAAGAAAGAAAGAAACATTAAATGCTGAGCTTACCAACTACAAATCCAAGCTACTAAAGCTAGAAGAAAAGTAAAGGCAGTGGGAAGTAGACATACAACTTTTGAAGAAAAATGAAGTGGAATTAAAATCCAGATTAGCCACAAAGAAAAGGGAGCTTCAAGGTGGGAGTGTTGAAAGTGCAATCCAGCCCGTAGGTGTAGCTAGAGAGATAGAAACTGGTTCTTTGTCTAGAGCAATGTCCCATATAGGCCTGAAATATACATATCTTGTTAACTTAAACCAGCAGATTGAGGAACTAGAAAAGGAAAAAGGAAAGGAGAAACAAGCAAAGGAGAAGATGGAAGAAAAATTCCAAGGACTGATCCCACAAAATGCTAGTTTAATCCAATAGGTGGTCAGTAAACTTCCCTTGCAAGGCGCTAGACATTTAATCAGGGATCAGATCATTAAAGTGTTGGAGACATTTACCACCATACACACTCATTTTGGTCAATTTGGCCTAGTTAAACCACTATCCTAAGTTTTATTGACTTAATTGACATTAGAATAACACTAGATGACATCGACATGAGCACACCCATGCCTACCTTCAGTCAAGGAGGATAACTTAGCCTTCTCCTACATTGGGGGAGGCTAACTGGAGCACTCTGGGGGTGATCTGAGTGTCATTAATGCCCCATATTGCTAACTGATGGTTACAATCAGTTAAACAGAGCAGTGAAAGCACCTTCCTTCATTAAATTGATTATTTATTGATTATTTAATGAAATGGAGTCAACAAGGGATCCTCCAACCACTTTTGATGGTCAGTTACACTTCAATTAACCTCATTGGGGTTCATTGGAGTCATTGATGCACTACCACTTATTGGTTGGCTTGCAGTGACATGTGCCTGAGCTACTTTTAGTTAGACTCAGTCATTTATTGCACTCCGAATTCAGTTAGGTCTCAATTGAGTCAATTAGGGTTTTAATCAGTGGTTAACTTGAGTGTTGACTATGGTTTACATTCAGATAAGCTAGACTCACTCATTCAATTCAAATGACCTCCTTGTGAATTCAAATTGATTTGTCATTCATGCTTCCAACATGATCATTGTATTGTATTATTCATTATTCATTTGATTATACAAAGTGACTACTCATTTTATATAACTATTATACCATTTTCATGCCTTATTATCTGGAATATCTTTTGAGAATGTGTTTTAGTCCCTAGATTACTGTGATTGATTAATATGTTATCAAATATTATGGCGGGATGAAGCTGAGATCTCTCAAAAACAAGGTTTTTGACAGATCTTGCATGAAAATTGAGCAATAGCTCAAAAATCCAGCACTGCACAATAATCCAAGGCTTACCACTTAATACCCCAAGTAAGGAAATTGTTGATCAAGCTTGCTTGATTGACAATACTGGGTGTGATGAAAGCCCAAAATGTGTAGGCTGTCTGACCTTATAGTGCCCCTTTTGTTGTGATTTTCAGGTTTTTGACACATTAAAGCATTCACTCTAGCATATTCATATGGCTTCTTTCGTAGAACTCTTGTCTCCATTCAATTTCCACTCATGGAAAGGAGAAATGGAGATCCAGCTACATGCTAGAGGAACTATAGGGTTACTATGGACATTGAATAAGAGACTGCTTCTGTGACAGACAAAGATATATTCTTGAACAAGAAGGATGAAGCATTCAGATTCTTGTGCCTCTTTGTTTCCCGGGATCTTCTTTTCCATCTTTTAGGATTCAAGACTCCAAAGGAAATATGGGACAAATTGGAAACCCTGTATGGGAAGTAGGATTATTTGAGAGTATACCAGCTTGAGAATGAGTTGATTTCTCTCCATCCTTCCAATTTTGAGATCTTGAATGAATTTTTCACAAAGTTCAAGCACATTGTCTTACTATTGAAGCAATGCAAAGTGGAGAAGGAGGATGATCAGCTCATCCTCACCATACTCTCCAAAATTGGAGCCTATTATTCAGTTTTTGTCTCCACATTCTATGCAGGGAAGCTCCGAACCCCTGGATGGAATATGCCTTCTATGAGTCCCCAACAAGTGAACATGATAAGCTTGTCTAGATGGGGATCATCAGATCCTCCCGTGACCAAGCCCTCCATGTCTCGAGGCCCAAAGATCTAAAAGGTAAAGGAAAACAACATAAGAACCCAAAAACTAAATTCAAATCTCCTAAACCTAAAGTTGAAAACCAATAGCATGATGATTCTTTCGGCTTAAAGAAGAACAAAGGAAAAGGGCATCATGGAAAGTTAAAAGTCAAGTGTTCATACTACGGGAAGGGATTTCACCCTGAACATGCCTTCATGAACAATAAAATTGATGAATCTACCTCTCTTCTTGAGAAAAATCACATCAATCTTCTGGAAATATTTCAGAGGAGAGATCAACAAGATCAGGAACCATAGCATGAAAGAGGTCATGCCCTCATGGCAAGCGCTTCGAAGTCCAAAGCACTCTTGATTGATTCTTGAACTTCGAACCACATGATGGATGAAAGAGACTCCTTCTCATATTTGGATACCAGCAAATCCATCCCCATCCACATGGGATATGACTCTACCATCATTTCAGAAGGACAAGGTACAGTTGATGTTGAGAATGGCTAATTTTCAATTGTTTTATATGTACTGTCTCTAACATCAAATATACTTAGTTTTGATCAGATGACACATATAGGAGTGCGTAAGAGAGTATATTTCAACACTAATAATGTTGAGATAACGGAACTTGCATCTAGGAAACTTGTTGGAAAAGGACTTCCAAACCATCGTGCAAAAGCCTATGAGTTTTCCCACTTTGTGGCAGATGCAAAGCCCAGCGCACTGCTGAATCATGGAAACAAAGTTAGTAGATTGTGGCATGAGAGGCTTGGCAATGTCAACTTTAAATATTTGCAGAAATTACAAAGAAACTTCATGGTTGAAGGCCTCCCGGTCATCAAGGCACCACTGGAATTTGCAAGGGTTGTGTTGTTGGAAAGCACCCTGAGCACAAGTTCGATCGGGGGAAGGAAAACTGAGCTACACGCATCTTGGGGCTGATACATTCTGATATCAGTAGTCCCATGCCTATCACATCCATGAATGGATCAAGGTATCTTCTAACTTTTATTGATGATTTTTCCAGGTACACATGGGTCTTCTTTCTCAAAAAGAAGTCTGAAGTATGTGAAAAATTCACTCAACTGAAGGTCTTGATCGAGAATGCATCTAGCCTAAAGATAAAGATATTAAGATTTGATAATGGCAAGGAGTATGTCAGTAATGAGTTGTTGCACATATGCTACCAAAGTGGTATTCAATTCATGTTGATGTAATTGTAACTTTGGAATGTATTCATCTGTATATCTTATGTATTCTACCCCGATGTTTATTCTGGGATGTGTCTATAATGTAATTGAGTCATGTCATACCCCGATGTTTATTCCTTGAAGTTTCTATAATATAAAAAGGTCATGTCAATTCATTGTGGGTAAGTTTAAAGTCCCCATAATTGTGGGGCCCCAGGTTTACTAGACTATCCTAGAGAAGTCGACCCTAGGTGAGTCATTGTAAGTCGGGGAAATAGTCCCCACCACTGTGTTAAGGATAAACCTCCTTGTTAGTCGTAGGAGGAAAACTCCCCACAAGTTGTGGGGCACTAGGGTTATTAGACACTCCTAGAGATGTCAGCTCTAGTAAGTAATTGTTAAGTGAGGCCGACATGTTGGAGTGGGTTTCAAATGAATGAAAGAATATAAATAGAGAGTCAGCCTCTATATTTATGACACACACACTCACTCATTGGGGTGCATGAGTGAGAGGAGAAGTTGATGTGACAAGAGAGAGACTACTATTGTCGAGAGATAATCTTTACGTTTTTTGGTTTTACTTTTGGTGTTGATTCTATCTCTGAGGAAGTTGCAAGGTTTTCTCCTTTGTGGTTTCTCGAGGAAAATTCTTTGTCTCTTGTCTCTTGTGTTTTATTGCTGTGCATGTTATTCTCTCAGTTAAAGATCCTAAGATCATTATGCTAGCTTGAATGATAAAAATATAACATGGTATCAGAGATAACTTGAGAAGAATACATTGTGCAACTAAAGAATATAGGGATTATTAATTTTTGGGTCTCTCTCCACAATCCATCAGAAAAATTATCCTAGTCTGACTCTCCATTGAAGGGCACATCTTTTTGTCGAAGCAGAATTCGATTCTGATCATTTTCAGTTTTTGGTGCGAGAAATTAGGGATTCTTATAAATGAGGAACTTTTTAGTGAACCTAGAATAGGATTTATCTCCTCATCAAAATATATTTTTAGAGACTTGGATTAATATTTTTGGTTTGGTGAAACTATGGGAAAGTCAAACCCTAGTTTGACCCCAAGCTAGAAAAACCTTAAATACTAAAACTGCTAAGTTTTGGTACATTCGCTATATCCTAAGATTGGCAATGGATCCAGAGATGAAACTTGCAGAGGCCAAATATAAAATAGTTTTTTACATTGTATCCACAATTCAGTCTCAGATTAGATATATCTTGGGAAATATGATCCCTCCAAGTTAGGGTTCCATCCTCTTCCAGGATTCATCCTTAAAAAGGACACCTGGGGAGACTTGCTATATCTTGGGATACAAAGGTACAAATGAAATTCTTGAAGATGTTACAAAAAATAAATGGAATGTATTTTCTTTGCTCAAAATTTTAGACCTAGAATATGAAACAATGACATGTGGCAATCTATTCAACTTCACTATTCTGAACAGTCCTCTAACAGGTCACCTTGGAAAAATGATCATAAGTCCCAATTGGTGAAACCAATTCTGATGAAACCTATGGTGTTGGAACGGGAACATGCAAGGATACCTTAGTGCTCTATTTCAAAAATAGATGAGTAGTAATTTCAGATATACCGCAGAAATAGAAACAGGAATTTCTATAGAAGAAATTGGAAAACTAGGGCTTCCTGTTTTGGGAGCTTCCCTCCACTGTCTTCAGAAAAGGAGTACATTAGATAGCTCAACTTGAAAAGATCTATATTTCTATCCAATCAGGTTTGAAATATTCTAATTTTTAAAAATTAGGGTTTCTCTAACAAACCCTAGATTAGCCAGCTCCGAAACCAGGACGGACACCTCAAATAGGTAAGATATAATCTTTTGTTATTTTCATTTGAGGTTCTAATTTCAAGGTGATCTATAACATCAACTTGATGATAATCTTGGTGAAGTTGAAAACTTCCAAGCATGGAAGTATATGATATCTCTGAAGAAAATGAATTGGACACCTACATGAGTAGAGAGGCTCCTATTCCAGAGGGAGATGAGGCTAGAATCCTTACACAAGAAGAACTTGGTCAAGGCCAAGAAGATCAGTGTTGATTCAATCACAAATCAACTTGTACAAAAAGTGTCATCCCTAAAGACACCAAAGATTTTTGACTCCTTGACCAATTTATTTGAAGGGAAGAATGAAGGGACCATACAGTCATACTTTATGGGGGTCTCTCAAATCAAAGAACAACTTGAAGCGGTAGAAGAAGAAGTGGAGAATGTAGAAGTGGTGATAGCCACCTTGAATGGTCTTGCAGGATCATGGGATTCATTAATTTGAGGAATGTGTTCTAGAAGGAAGTGATTAATTTTAGTAGACTCTAGGAAGAAGAAGCTTAACTAATAATAAGATAAAAGAAGATGGGAGCAACTGAAGATCAAGCTCTCACCATGCAAAGAAGATCCCTCAAGTGATGAGGAATATGAATAACTCAACTCTTGAAGAAGCTCTTATCCACCTTAGCATTTGGATAAGACATGATGTTATTATGAATGAAGAAGACGATGAAGCTGAAGGATCAAGAAGGAGTCTACCCACAAATAAAATAAAGACAAGTATTCAATTGTCATTTCATGATATTGTTTTGTTATGCATTTGTTTATATTCAGTTGGTGTATTATGTATGATAGAATTTTTGCATTAATGACAGTATACTACTAATATGCATGTGATGGCTAAGTAGCTCATGGTGCTATACAAATCTTCATTTCTACTTATCTAGAATGAAACCTCTTTGTTGACATATTGGATTAGTGCACAATCTGAATGTTGTCCTGGTAGAGATGGAAGGCATCTAGAAAAGTTTCCGTGAGATATGGATGAATGTTGTATTGGCTAAAGTAGTTGCATGATCATATATTTATGCATAAGAACTTGCCAAAATGAATATTCCTTATGAAATGTTTCTAACCATACAAATGCATTTGACTTGTAGGAAAGATCATATACATAATCACCTACAAGAAAAGGAGAATGAGACTAGTTCCAAAGAACAAGTAACGACAGTTAAAGATGAAAAATAATATGACGAATGCAGCGACATCGTTGATGCAGAACCTTACAAGAAGAAAGGGAAGACCAGTTCAAGAAGAATAAGGTCTAGAATGCAGTATTGATACATGACAAAAATTTCATAGTTCCATCATGCAATAGATGGAAACATTGTGGGATACAAGGCAATATTCGTAACAGGAGGTTTCTCACGAAAAGAAGGCATAGACTACGAAGAGACATTTGCAGCCAATGGGAGTTGAGACACATGACAGGTAGAATCATGTGTACAAATGAAAGAAGGTCTTGTATGAGTTTAGAAGACACCCATGGGATAACACATACATGATGCGCATCTTGAATATCTAAACCTATGCTACAAAGTTGATAGAGGATGACAAGCACACATATGGGTGTGAGAAGAACTTTTGAAAAAGTTCAAGATAGAGGATCTTGGTATCCAGCGTCACTCTAGTATAGAATGTTTCAATGCATAGAGTATGAAAGACAGAGGGAGTATGATGCTTCAGAGGGAGTGACTGCAGAATATCCTAAGGTTCGATATGGTATGACAGGATGGATAGATTACTGATGACTCTAGGATTTACTAAGAGTAAAGTGGATTCCAACCCTTGCTTCAAGGTTGAAAGACGAAGACCAGTGATGCCCCTATTATGTGTCGATGCACTACGTTCTAGGTATGGAGGTGTGGACAAGGAAAATATGCAGTAGAGATTATGAATAGGTTTAGGATGATGGACTACATGACCACACCTATGGCATTGAACATGAAGCTATTAAGTGATGCTTCATCAGAAATGGTTGATGCCACTATGTATCGTCAGATGATTTGTTCATTGATGTACCTAATGGATCCAATACCCAATATTTTCTTTGCTATGAACACATTGAGACATGTTCACTTGATGATTGCAAAGGGTACAGTTGAGTATGGGCTCAAGTATGATGTGAATCAAAAAATTAACCTGGAAGGTTATGTTGATTCGGATTGGGCAGGCAATGCACTTTAGGGTGTTGCTTCAGTACAGGCTCATGTGCGATCTCTTGGTTTGGGAGGAAGCTATCCTATGTGGCAGTGAGTACAGTTGAAGCAGAGTATGTCGCAGCTTGTTCAACTAGTTGTGAGGCAGTATGGCTACAGAAGCTACCATGTGATTTATTTGATCTCCAGATGGATGCTACTTGTATACATTGTGACAACTTGAGTTGCGTGAAGTTGTCAGAGAATCCAGTGTTCCATGACAAGTTGAAGCATATCGAGATAAAGTATCACTATATCAGGGATATGGTACAAAGGTGAGCAGTGAATCTCTAGTATGTTGCAACGGATGAACATATGGCTGATGTGTTGACAAATCCATTGGCTACGGTGAAGTTTGATTACTTTAGGGAGAAGCTTGGTGTTCTCTAGATAGAGGTTTATTCCAAGGGGAAATGATGAGACCTAGAGCCATTCTGACATGGTGAAAGGATTGGTTCCTTCCATGGTCAGATGTAAGGGTTGAGCCATTCTATCATGGTGAGAGGATTGGTTCCTACCATGTCAAATATGAGTGCTAAGCCATTCTGATGTGATTGTAGGATTGGTTCTTACATGATCAGATATAAGTGTTGAATGTCATTCTTGGAATGGAAGCACCTAGTCAGTTACCAGGAATACTCAGTCTGGGACTGAGAGCCATTTTGATGAGTAGGTCAGATGTAAGGGCTGAGCCATTCTATCATGAAAAAATGATTTGGTTCCTTCCATGTCAAATGTGAGTGCGAAGCCATTCTGATGTGACTGTAGGATTGGTTCCTACATGATCAGAAGTAAGTACTAAATGCCATTTTGGAAATGGAAGTGCCTGGTCAGTTACCAGGTAGCTCGGTCTGGGATTGGGGTCCATTCTGATAGGACTGTAGGATTGGATCCTACATGATCAAATATGAGTGCATGCCTTTCCAATCATTGGTTGAATGGATGTAAGTGCAGATCCCTTTTGGCATGAATGGTTGGTTCCTTGCATGGTCGAATATAAGTGCTGAGCCTTTTTGACATTGGTTTTCAGATGTAAGTGCAGAGCATTTTGGCATGGAGGATTGGTTCCTTGCATGGCCAAGTGTAAGTGCTAGTCCTTTCCGATCATTGGTTGAATGGATATGAGTGTTGGGCCTTTCTAATAGGGTTGTGGGAGGTGTTCCCACATGGTTAGATGTGAGTGCTGGGAATTTCCTTTCTGATATGATTATAGGATTGGTTCTTGCATGACCAGATATAAGTGTTGGGTGGGCCATTCTGACTTAGGGTTAGATATAAGTGCTGGAAAAGACCTACATGGAGGGTAGGCCTACAACTAGCATGAAAAAGGGTTGGCTCTGTAGAACTTCTTGTGATGAGAAGAATCAAGAGATAGCACCCATGATGATGATCCAACAGAGATGTTCCAAAACCAGAGATGATCCAGATCAAGTGATGATCTAGATCAAGTGATGATCCAGATCCGTTGATGAAGATGACTTGAAGATGAAGATGACTAGAAGATAAAGATGACTTGAAGGTGACGATGACGAGGACTCAATGATAATCTAGATGATACAGAGAAGAAGAATTGTACTAATAAATTGTGCCGCGAGAATACCTTCCTAGTTAAGAGGGAGTGTTGATGTAATTGTAACTTCAAAATGTATTCATCTGTATATCTTATGTATTGTACCCCGATGTTTATTCTGAGATGTGTCTGTAATGTAATTGAGTCATGTCATATCCCGATGTTTATTCTGAGAAGTTTTTATAATATAACCAAGTCATGTCAAGTGATTATCGTTAACCATCCTATTGGTCAAGGGTTAAAGTCCCCACAGTTATGGGGCCCTAGGGTTATTAGACTATCCTAGAGAAGTTGACCCTAGGTGAGTCATTGTAATTTGGGGCAATAGTCCCCACCATTGTGTTAAGGATAAACCTCCTTGTTGGTCAAAGGAGGCAAAGTCCCCATGAGTTGTGGGGCATTAGGGTTATTAGACACTCCTAGAGATGTTGGCTCTAGTAAGTAATTTTTAAGTGAGGCTGACATGTTGGAGTGTGTTTCAAGTGAATGAAAGAATATAAATAGAGAGTGAGCCTCTCTATTTATGGCACACACACTCACTCATTAGGGTGCATGAGTGACAGGAGAATTTGTTGGGACGAGAGAGATACTGCTACTATCAGGATATCATCTTTGTGTTTTTGGGTTTTACTTTTGGTGTTGATTCTATCTCTGAGGAAGTTGCTATTTTTTCGCCTTTATGGTTTCCCTGAGGAAAATTATTTGTTTCTGTTGTCTCTTATGTTTTATTGTCATACATGTTATTCTCTGAGTTAAATATCCTACGATCATTATTATATCTTGAATGATAAAAATCTAAGAGGTCCAACATTCAATTCCCTACACTCCCCAGCAGAACAGTGTATTGAAAAGGAAGAATCGGTCTCTAAAGGAGATGACCACCTGTATGTTGGAATCAAAGAAGTTGGATGCAAATTTGTGGGCTGAAGCCATGCATGCTGCAGAATACATTCAAAACAAAGTGGCACACTCATCCATGAAATGGAAGACCCCTTTCGAAGCATACTTCAGACACAAGCCGGATGTGTTGAACCTGCGGGTGTTTGGGTCCACTGCATGGGCCCAAATTCCACTTGATAAAATGAGGGATTTGTAACCGCAAAGCATAGAATGTATGTTTATTGGGTATCTTGATGAATAAAAATGTTTCAAGCTGCTAGATATCAAAACAAAATAGATCATTATCAAAAGGAGTGTCAAGTTTGATGAGCCTCTTCAGGAGGTGGAACTAGTGAAGGAGAAAACTGTTGAATTTCCTTCCTATTCTACTGGATATTTGGATGATGAACCTGATTTGGATCCTATAATTTATGATATCAGTGTATAGAAAACATCATATTCTGAATCAGAACATGAATTACAAAATCATCTCCCAACATGGGCCTGATAAACACTCTCCTCCACAGGATATAACATTGGAAATCCGGATGATCCAAGGAGAACCCGGTCTTATTTCGAAAGAGTGGGTATTGCACTCTATTGTCCTAATAATTTTCTTCCTGAAACTTGTTATTTGATGATTATTTTGGAACCAAATTCCTACTACCATCCTTGGAAGGATCCAATATGGAAAGTTGCCATGGATGAAGAAATGATTTTTGTTCAGAAAAACACTACTTGGGAGCTAGTTTCTCTTCCTCTGGGAAGGAAATTGGTTCAATGCAAGTGGGTGTTTCAGAAAAAGGTTGATCTTGATGGAAGCACCTACAAATATAAGGAAATTCTGGTAAAAAAATGTTTCTCCTAGGACCAATGTGTGGACTACCATGAGAGTTTTGCACTGGTTGCAAATATGGACTTCATTTGCCTAGTTTTGTCAATTTCAGCATCTAAGCACTGGGAAGTGCATCATATGGATGTGAATTCATCCCTTTTGCATGGAGATATTTATGAGGAGATATACATGAGGCATCTTGAGGGCTAAATCTCTAATCCATATTTGGTTTGCAAGCTAAAGAAGTCACTATATGGGTTAAAACAGGTCCCAAGAGAGTGGTATTCCAAGATGGATGCCTTCCTTCTCTCGCAAAACTTCCAAAGGTGTAGATCCGATCGAAATGTGTATATATAGAAGTATAATGGTAATTTGATTATTATTTTTTTATATTTTGATGACATACTGATCACAGGTAGCACAATTGCTTCTATTTCAGACATCAAAACTACTCTCCACAATGCATTTGAAATGAGCGATTTGGGGCTCTTAAAACAATTTTTGGGGATCAAAAATTCTGATGGGATAGTGATCACTCAGTACAAATACATATTATACATTTTATTCAAGTTTAAAATGGCTGAATGTAGGCCTGCACCATTCCCTTTCCTTTCAGGGATCAACCTTGAAGAAGGAAAAAGCACACTGCCCATGGACTGCACTATTTATCGACAGTTGATTGGTAGCTTGTTGTACTTGACACATTCTTGGCCTGATATATATTATGCTATGAATGTTCTATCAAGATACATGTAGTAGCCCCATGGTCTTCATTTGAAGGAAGCCAAGGGGCTTCTCCAGTACATTTAGGGAACTAGGACCTACGACATTCACTATGCTGCAAACTCTGAGATAGAGCTAGTTGGATACACAGATTCCGATTGGGCGGGTGATTCTATTGATAAAAAATATACTTCCAAATATGTTTTCATTTTTGGTGGTGTCCCAATTTTATGGTCTAGAAAAAATCATTCCGCCATAGCATTATCTTTAGCAGAGGCCGAGTATCGAGGAGCAGTGAATGCTTGCATCCAAGCAGTTTGGTTGCAAGTCATTCTTTCATAGTTTGATCTTGGTAGTACTTTGTCCACTGTCCTATTTTGTGACAATAAAAGTGCTATTAATATATCCACAGATCCAATTACAGGTAGAGGACCAAGCATGTAGATATACACATACACTATATCAGGGAGCTAGTGCATGACATGACCATCATTCTGCAATACTTCCCGACTAATGAACAGATTGGAAAAATATTCACCAAGATATTTTCAGAAAAGGAGTTCACTTAACTCCATTCACTATTTGGGGTGAGTTCATTAGGCTGATCCTACTACTTTCAGTGTTCATCTTGAAGGGGGTGCTTTTCCCACTGTGTTTTCCCTCTTTTCCTCACCTAGTTTGTTTTTTACCATTGTTTGATTTTTAGTATTGTACAAAGTGACCTATGGACTTAGTTTCCAAGGCCCTATAATTCTTATGCAATTTATGTTTTCTACTCCTCCTGAGTATATCTTAAGGGGGGATGTTGGAGACATTTACCACCATACACACTCATTTTGGTCAATGTTTCCTAGTTAAACCACTATCCTAAGTTTCATTGACTTAATTGACATTAGAGGAGCACTATATGACATTATCATGAGCACACCCATGCCTACCTTCAGTTAAGGAGGATAACCTATCCTTCTCCTACATTTGGGGAGGCTAACTAGAGCACTACGGGGGTGATTTGAGTGTCATTAATTCCCCATATTGATAACTGATGGTTACGATCAGTTAAATAGAGTAGAGAAGGTGCCTTCCTTCATTAAATTGATTATTTATTAATTATTTAATGAACTTGACTCAACAGGGGTGCCTCCAACCACTTCTGATGGTCAGTTACACTTCAGTTAACCTCATCGGGGTTCATTGGAATCATTTATGTTTTACCACTTGTTGGTTGGATTTCAATGACATGTGTCTGAGATACTTGAAGTTAGTCTCAGTCATTTATTACACTCCAACTTCAATTAGGGCTCAATTGAGTCAATTAGGGTTTTTATCAGTGGTTAACTTGAGTGTTGACTATGGCTTACATTCAGTTAAGCTAGACAACCTTAGTCAATTTGAATGACCTCCTTGCGAATTCAAATTTCTTTGTCATTCATGCTTCTAGCATGATCATTGTATTGTATTATTCATTATTCATTCGATTATACAGAGTGACTACTCATTTTGTAGCACTATTATACCATTTTCATGCCTTATTGTCTGAAATCTCTTATGAGACTATGTTTTAGTCCCTAGATTACTGTCTAAGATTAATATAGTATCTGAGCTTACATCAAGATGAAGATTAAATATCTCAAAAACAAGTTTGTTGACAGATCTTGCATGAAAATTGAGCAATAGCTCAAAAATCCGGCACTGCACCAGAAGCAAAGGCTTACCACTTAATACACCAAGTAAGGAAATTGTTGATCAAGATTTCTTGATTAACTATGTTGGGTGTGATGAAATCCTAAAATGTACATTCTATCTGACCTTACGGTGCCCCTTTTGTTGTGATTTTCAGGTTTTTGACAGGTGAAAGCATTCGCTCTAGCAGATTTAGATGGCTTCTTCCGTAGAATTCTTGACTCTATTCAATTTCCACTCATGGAAAGGAGATATGGATATCTAGATATGTGCCAGAGGAATATATAGGGTCACTATGGACATTGAAGAAGATCCTACTTCTGTGACAGACAAAGCTAGATTCTCGAACAAGAAGGATGAAGCATTCGGATTCTTGTGCCTCTCTGTTTCCCGGGATCTTCTTTTCCATCTTTCGCGATTGAAGAATCCAAAATAAATCTGGCACAAATTGGAAACCCTCTATGGAAAGCAAGATTATTTGAGAGTATACCACCTTGAGAATGAGTTGATGTCTCTCCATCCTTCCAATTTCGAGACCTTGAATGAAATTTTCACAAAGTTCAAGCACATTGTCTTACTGTTGAAGCAATGCAAAGTGGAGAAGGAGGATGATCAGCTTATCCTCGCCATACTCTCCAAACTTGGAGCTGATTATTTAGTTTTTGTCGCTACATTTCATGCAAGGAAGCTCACAACCCCTGGATGGAATATGCCTACACTCAATGCCTTCATTGAGTCACTAATAAGTGAACATGATAATCTTTTCTAGATGGGGATCATCAAATCCTCTCATGACCAAGTCCTCCATGTCTTAGGGCCCAAATATCTAAAGGGTAAAGAAAACCAGTAGGAGAACTCAAAAACTAAATTCGAAGCTCGTAAACCTAAAGTTGAAAATCAGCAGCATGATGAGTCTTTCGGCTCAAAGAAGAACAAAGGAAAAGGGCATCATGGAAAGGAAAAATTCAAGTGTTCATAATGCGGGAAGGGATTCCACCCTGAACATTCCTGCATGAAGAAGAAACTTGATGAATCTACCTATATCCTTGATAGAAATCACATCAATATTCTATAAATATTTCGGAGGAGAGATCAGCAAGATCGGGAACCACAACATGAAAGAGGTCATGCCCTCATCGCAAGCACTTCAAAGTCAAAAGAACTCTTGATTGGTTCTAGTGGTTCAAACCACATGATGGCTAAAAGAGACTCCTTCTCATCTTTATAGACTGGAAAATCCATCCCCATCCACATGGGAGATGACTCCACCATCATTTCAAAAGGACAAGGTACGGTTTAGCTTGAGAATGGATATTTTTCAAATATTTTGTATGTATCGTCTTTGGCATCAAATATCCTTATTGTCTATCAGATGACACATACAGGAGTGCCTAAGAGACTATCCTTTAGCTGTAATGATGTTGAGATAACAAAACTTGCATCCGGGAAACTTGTTGAAAAATGCCTTGCAAACCATCATGCAAAAGCCTATGAGTTTTCCCACTTTGTGGCAGATGCAAAGCCCACCGCATTGCTGACTCATGGAAATGAAGTTAGTAGAATGTGGCATGAGAGGTTTTCCCATCTCAACTTCAAATATTTGTAGCAATTACAGAAAAAATCCATGGTTGAATACCTCCCGGTAATCAAGGCAACCACTAGAATTTTCAAGGGCTATGTTGTTGGAAAGCACCCTGAGCACAAGTTCGATTGTAGGAAGGAAAACTAAGCTACATGCATATTGGGGCTGATACATTCTGATATCAGTGGTCCCATGCCTAGAAAATCCATGAATGGATCAAGGTATCTTCTGACTTTTATTGATGATTTTTCTAGGCACACGTGTGTCTTCTTTCTCAAAAAGAAGTCTGAAGTATGTGAAAAATTCACTGAACGGAAGGCCTTGATCGAGAATGTATATGGCCTAAATATCAAGATATTAATATATGATAATGGGGGGGACTATGTAAATAATTAGTTACTGCATATATTCTCCCAAATTGGTATTGAGGACCAACATTCAATTCCCTACACTCCCCAGTAGAACGGTGTAGCAGAAAGGAAGAATCGGTCTCTCAAGGAGATGACCACCTGTATGATGGAATCAAAGAAGTTGGCTGCAACTTTGTGGGCTGAAGACATGCATACTGCAGCATAGATTTAGAACAGAGTGCCACACTCATCCGTGAAAGGGAAGACCCCTTTCAAAGCGTACTTTGGACACAAGCCGGATGTGTCGAACCTGCGGGTGTTTGGGTCCACTTCATGGGCCCAAATTCCACTTGATAAAAGGAGGGATTTGCAACCAAAAAGCATAGAATGTATGTTTATTGGGTATCCTAATGAATCAAATGGTTTCAAGCTGTTGGATATGAAAACAAAATAGATCATGATCGAAAGGAGTGTCAAGTTTGATGATCCTCTTCAGGAGGTGGAACTAGTGAAGAGTAAAACTACTGAATTTCCTTCCTATTCTACTGAATATTTGGATGATGAAATTGGGGGTGATGACCCTGATTTGGATCCTGTAATTTTTGATATCAGTGTACAGCAAAAATTAGACGCTGAATTAGAACTTGATGTGTTAAACCAAAAATCCCCCACATAGCTCTCAATGGCCTACACCAACCAAAGACAGCATCTTACAACACTCATATCACTCCATTAGACCTTCCATTAGACCCCCACACCTCCAGAATAGCCTACGGATGAAGAAAAAGGGATAAAAACCCCAAAAAGGAGCCCAAAATACCCCCTATGAGGTAAATCCCTCAAAAAGGGGCTAAAACCTTACAAGGGATAAAGTTAGGGCGGAAGGGGATAAAAGCCCAAAAAAGGGGCTAAAACCCTGACCAACGGCTTAAAACCCTAAAACCCCTTGGAAAAACTATAAAATAAGGGTGGGGGGTCACTCTCAAAATACTTCTCCCATTGCCTATTGTTATGCTTCATGTGGATGCTTTGAGACCTTTGCCTCTCAAACCACCCACACTCCCTCTCCTCCATCTCCATTTCCATTTGAGCCATTGCTCCCCAACCAAGAGAGAGGCTTCCACAAGCTAGGGCATGGTGGTCCATTCCCACTAGAGAAGGTATACTTGTGCTTTCATGTTTTGATTCTTAGTTATTTAGTTTTCTTTGATTTCTGACCATTGTTTTTATTTGCAGGTTTTGATTAACATTGTTTGCAGGTTTTTCCATTGTAGCTTAGGTTTAATTTGTAGGTTTTGAAGGAGAAAACCTAACCCATGTTTGCAGAGGGGTTCATCAACATTGCTTCAATTTCTTTCTGTCATTATCTTAGCATTAGTTTAGTTTACTATTATTTACACTCAGTTTTATTTTCTACTCCTAGTTTACATTTCTGTTTCATTTTTCTGCATTTACCATTAGCACGAACCTACCCTTCTATCCTCTATATAGAAGGGAGCCATTCCTACTCCTATAGTAGGGAGAATTCCTTGCTACAGAACTGACGACCATACCAGGTCGATCCCACAGGATCCACGGGCCAAAATTTTAATGTTTCAAGTTTTCTCAGTTTTACCCTAGTTTTCAAAATTTTCTTTTTAAATATGTCTTAGATTCAATTTATTTCTTTTTATAGGTAGTTCCAAAGCCTCTGCTAGGAAAAACCAAGTTATATTGACCACAGTACTAGTTACTGTCGACCAGATCTGACTCTGTCTCACCAAAAAACCCCAATCCGGAGCAGGGCGCTCTTATCGGGGCAAAAGGTGAGACTGGGGTGCACTTAATGGGAAAACAGGTTCACCCAGGGTGCATTTAATCCCCTGATAAGTGTGACTCCATCCCAGAAACTTAGGTTGCGGCTGTTTCTACATTCTGTGTGACCCCCTCACTCATTTCTGAAAAAATCTCATGTCCCCCTCGCCATATTTGCTTAGAAATGTGCGGCCTATCAAACAGAACTTTATGTTGAATTTAATAGACTGTAAATTTTAGTTTGAGAGGACTGTTAGTGTGGCCCAGTTTCTTCTATCCACCACTCCAAGTTAATTTCCTTTCCTTTTTTCATTTTTGCATTTTATTTCATGAACAATGTGTAAATGTTAAGTAAATCATTATGGCTTAATAAAATGAACCTAGTCTAACTAAAATCAACTTAAAATCAATGATATTGCTTCCCCTTCCTCCTCTACCTAGTCATCATCCTCTAGGGTATTCTAGGATACAATGAAGGGAAAGCTCGTATAGATATAGGCACTCCATGATATTGTTCCAAAACCATTAAAACCAGGTGACTTGGAAGGTAGAGGGGGCAGAGAAGGAGGGCTTCTCATGAAACTAAGCGTCCTCCCTGTTGACCAACCTAGCATCTAGGATTGTGACTTGAGGATCTATGAATAGGCTTAGTCCCATTGTGTTTAGAGCCCAGCACCTTCTCTTGGTTGAAGAGGAATATCAGTGTGAGGTAGACATCTAGTTAGGCCAGCAAATGTTCAGGGTGAATCATTGTACTTGTTCACAATTTTTGTTTATTTATGCTTGCATACACAACCACAATGACATGAAATATACCATGATGAATTCATAAACCATATTGCAGCAACCAAATAACATAAAAAAAACAAGAAAACAAATACACCATACCAACTAATTAACCCAACTCAGTTCATGACACTGAGTAAGCTTTAAAATTTACTAATTTACACTAAATTCAAACAACTCTGCAGTCTTTGAGGACATAAGTCCTTGATTGCTTCAACTATGGGAAGTACTTGGGATATGCCCAAAAACTCATTGTGAGGAGTACCATAGGAACGCCAAAGTAGCTAGCTACTAAGAGGAATTGTTAAGCAAAATGGGAAACGACCCCTTCCGATTGAGTAGAAGCAGCTATGAGGAAAAATCCAAGCGCTATCTTCTGGCAGTCTTGGTGGCCGAGTGACCACCTATAGCCAATAGGAAGCCACTGAAACCAGGGTCCAAATCTCATTACTGCTAGTTTCACACATAAAATCAAGCACAATTGATCCTCCATGCTCTTCCTCACACCTAAGAGGCGAACCACCACCATTTGGAACACTCAATCGACACCGTCAAAGCTATTCTTAGTGATCTCCCACACCATTAGAGGGCCACACAGCCTCTGTCCTGATTCAGACCCATATCAGTCTGAAGTAGACCTCCACACCGCACTATCTAGCCCTATGGCTAATACAAATCTGGATCCATTTTTCGGCCTAACCTTAGCAAGTGGACCCATGTCCACATCACAACTAGTTACCCACAACTTGGAAAGTGGCACAAGCACAGTCATGCACACTGTCATTAGCCAACTGCCACCACCTATAGTGACCAGCCAACCTAGCCCACTTACAACACAGGGGGGCAGTGGACCATCCACCTACATTTTCCCTACTGTCATACATGGGGGCAATGTCCCTGCCACTCATACCGTCCAACCCAAAACACTTTGGGGCATTGGCCCATTCGCAATGGTGCCACTGCAAACACCCCCAGCTGTGTAGATGCACTATGCACCTACAAACCCCACCACCATTGCAGCCCCATCCCAAATCAACTTGGGGTCAAACCTGCCCTTCATGGCTCATCTAAACTTGTCTGATTTGGCCAGATTAACAAACAACCCCATCTGCCACCAATATTTTTGTCTGCCTATGCCAACTAAGCTTCCATCAGACATCCCCAAGTTTGAAGGAAAAGTCAGGAAATGTCCCCAAAACCACATAATTACATTCCATCTATGGTGCTCATCCAATAGCATCGTAGATGACTCCATCAGGTTGAGGCTATTCCAACGCACCCTTACAGGTGTTGTGGCCAACTGGTACATTGAGCTGCCACAAGCCAAGTACCCTAACTTCAACTCCTTAGCCTTCATGTTCCTACATTATTTCCAACTCCTTGTCAGATATGATGAGGGGGTGGAGATCCTGCTATCCTATCATCAAAGCACTGCCACTCACATAACTGACCATATCCACGAGTGGTGGCAACACCGTAGCTTACGCAAAATCCAACTAGATGACAAGATATTCTTGGATTGGTTCCTTAAGAATTTGCTCCTGCATATCGCAAAGGACATCACATATGACCGTCCCCAATATGAAGAAGAGGCCATACAGAAGGCCCAACAATTTGACTTGATCTACTCTCAGACGGGATACATGTACACTATCATTCTAGATGCTCCCCATCTGATTACCTCCTACCGCAAGGCACCGGGGGCATCCCACACTACGGACGGCATCATAGTGTTGGTTTCCCAACAACCACAGCCTCGACTAACAGCACCTTCCATTACACCACAACCAAGAAGCACTACTAGTGTTTATTACCAAAACCAAACTCTGGACTATGCTAGAATGATGTCCCAGTCCGGAGCAACAAATTCCTATGCAGAACCTGCACCACCATAGCAAGATTAGGCCATGGCTTGGCCAACACAGAAGTATGTGGGATAAATACCCACATTTGTAGCACCACCACTCCCACAAATCTACTATGCACCACCAGTGCAACCAGTGAAGCCATTGCAAGCCCTTGCACTTGCTCCACCTACTCCGTTGGGACAAGTGTTCACACAAAAAAACTGTCCCAACCAGCCTACCCCCAACAATCAACAAGGGAAAGATAGGAATAGCCGGCCCCACAATCAAGGCAATAACCAACCATAGGGAGGCGGTCAACAACCGAACCTTCCCAATAATGCTGCAAAAACTCGGCCAGCCCAAAACCCCCCACGACAAAATCCACCAAGACGCAATGCCCCGTTGCACACAAACCAACCATGTACACTCTATGATGTTTATGGGAATTACACATTTGAGTGTCCCCTCATGGCTAGCACTAAGTAGGCTATTCCAAATGAGGCCCAACAGGCCGCCAATGCTACCAATCAATCCCAACCAAACTAGGAACCATAAGGACCTCCCCCTATGGTGCTTCAAAACCCACTACTAGTCTAAGGATTGGTGGCCACCGTTCCCCATTCCCAGGAAAATCCCAAGACTCTAGGGGCACCACCCATGGCAGAAATAGGTGTTCACCACCTGTTAGCCATGACCACTGAAGAGGCTAACTTGCAAACTAGACGAAATTATTATGGTACCACCATTGAACCTGCTGAATCATCAGCAACATCCATTCCTAAGATAGTCAACCTGCCTCTTCAGTTACCCCCCTTCCCATGCCCCCCCATACGTAGAGTGGCCAACAATGCCATAGCTAGAGCTGTAGTCGACTATAGCATTGTTGATAATTTGGCCCAAATGCCAACCACCATGTCCACTCTTGAGGTACTCAAAACATGCCCAACATAATGGAAATCATTGCTAGCCAACTTAGGGGCAATAGAACCTTCTGACTCCAAGTTAATCACCTTTGACATGGAGAACTGCACATGCCCTCGACCATCGCCTTTCAAATCCTGGTGTCCATCCAGAATTTGGTTGTGCATTGGTGCATAGTGGATGAGGGGGAATCCACATGCACTATGTCTACCTTGGTTTGGTAGAAACTTGGATCACCAATTATGCAACCATCCTCCACAACTCCGTGGGATTATGATGGAAATCCCACTATTATAGATGATTTTGCCACTCCTGGTGAATCACACTTGTATGGGCTTCCCCTGTCCCTCTATAGACTCCTTATACCCCTTGGACACTTTTTTTTCCTTTGATGTTTCCTTGACCATCCCTATAAACATGTGAAAATTAATAAACGCGACTTTTAAACCCCTAAGCACATATATACGTGGGTTTGACCTCTAAAACCACGTACATCGAGATGTGTTCAAAATACAAATCCTTTTGGATTTTTCCTTGACATGGATCCGACTCACTTGACTCCTGGTTTTCAATATGCCTTGAGATTGCTCGGATTCGACATTTCATTACCCCTTTGAAAAGATATATAAGGAACTCTTTGGTATATTGAAGGTATATGAGAGAATTGACAGCAAAGAAACTATAGTCCATTGTTGCCAGAACTTGTGCTTGAGTCTACATCCCTTTGTCCCTTGGAGCACTTTTGTGTTCTTTCCAAGCTTTCCTTTTGCTTGTGAGCTTGCTATCAAGAGATGGAGGATTGAGGTGGTGGAGGCCCAAGTGGGGGATTCAGTTTCTCTGATTCGCATATGTGCCAACAGAGGTTGTATCCATTGTAATCTCTGATTTTATATTAATAGAAATATCTTTTCCTATCCAATAATGTATGTTTGAATGAATATTTGATCCATGGATGATTTCAAATGCTTATAAATTGTTGATTATATATGCTAGAATAGATCTAACACCAATATATATAGTATGCTTGTCTTGTTTACTTTTTGTTGAGGAAGTGATTTATCAATTCAAGCTGAAGTTGAAAAGCTCAATGGGGATCTACTTCAACCATCCGGAATAAGGTACAAGGTCTGATACTTTAGTGTTAGATATTTGATTTCTATTGCATATTGGGAATGATTGATTTCTGGAGTCAAGATGTCTATTGTGGTACCCCAATCCATAGGAATTTCTCTCCGTAACAGAATTGGCGACTCCGCTGGGGAGTTACTAGTAGTTGTGCTTTGGGGGTTTTCTATAGGCATTCAATGACTTTGAATTACTCTTTTTCTCTTGTTTCTGTGTCGGGTCTGGGGGCATGTTTACCTAGTAGTGTTTGATTGGTGTGAAGCTTGTCTCAGCTTGTTTGTTTGCCTTTATTTTTATGCACATGTCTTCCTATACGTGATTTTTTAACTCACAATCACGTATATACGCGGGTTTCACTGCTATTTCTGCATACACATGCGGGTTTACTGCAAACAGTCGTGTATTCCCTTGGTTTTTCCTTCTAGTGGAATTTGGATGGTTTTTGGGTGAATTTTTATGATTGTTGAGTCTCCTTTGATACTGCTAAAGTATGTATACACCTCTACTTCTAACTAGAGACAGTTTTTTTTTTTAGGGTAAAATTTCTTTCTTAAGAATGTTCTTGTCATTGCATTTTCAATTTTTTGTTTTGGGATTAGTGCATTAGATTTCTTTTACCTTAGTACTTTGCTTGAGTGCTACTTAAATGTTCTTGCAGATTCTAGGGGTTGTAGAGCCATTCTTTTGCTTTAATATCTCTTTTTTATTTCAAAAAATCCAAAAATATTTGCTTATCATCATGCATTACATCTTGCATTTTGCATAGTACTTGCACTAGATTTGCTTTGGAGTATTAGTTAGGATTTCATATAGGAAAGCTTGCATCTATCATTTGAAGAAAATTATGCATTTCACGTAGTAGCATACCCTGTTTTTCATGGACACAATTCATTTGCATGGATTGTTAGGTGTTCATTTTATTTCATGTTGTGTCATAACGTCATTAATTGCACGGCCATATACCTCTTTTGAGTAATAAATCCAATTAAAATCAATGCCTAAATTAAAATGAACTACACCATTTCATTTGATAGGGTTCACCAATAATATTAGGTTTTAGGGTCTTGGAATAGTTCATTGTGAGTAAATTCTCCAAGACCACTAAACAAAAACATGTATGTGTTTGTCCATGTGAGTGTGTGAAATTACTCGGTATAACCAGTGTTTCTCAAGATCCTCCTCTCAAAAGGGAGTTAAGCATGAGGCAGTGTGAGCGGTTATTGATTTGGATGACCCCTAGTCATAACTGAGTAGCACCAGAGATATTTCCAGGATTGTATTCATATTTGGGGGCTCTTTCGAGGGTTTCAAAATTTGCTACCCTACCCATATGATCAATCTTGCCTACGACTGCCCACCTGAGCATTGATTCTATTGAGGTGACCTTAGTGGCCTTACCTAGGATATCAAGGGGGTACTTTGCAGGGGTTATTCTGCGGGTGTCCCATCCAGGTTGGGGTTGGACAACACAGTTGCTTTATGTGTTGAAGCTGAGGGCCACAATAATTGGTTACGTACCTCCGCTTGTTGTGTATGGGAGTCTCAATCCTGTCCTAGGTGGGACATACCTGCTTCATTCGGGAGCTCACTTATCCTACTCTTAGTTGCTTGTGGTTGGATTTAGATTTTATTGGTGATTTCTCTGTGCAGGATAGCTTGCTTAGGGTTTTCATAGATAGAGAGTCGTTTATATTTTTTTGAGTCATTGTGGATTCGAGTGCGGCTCCATTCCATTCTCATCTTTTAGCAGGCCTTCAACCTTCTACATCTCCTCCTGCTTTGGGAGAGAGAAATAGACAATCCAGGCGGACTACTTCGCACATTGATTCACACATGATGGGAGACTATGTTGAAGGTATTCCTAAACCACCTTCTCCCATTCAAGTGGAAGATGGGGAGTTTACTCCTAACTATGATCCTTCACCTAATTTGACTGAGTTAGGTCCTGTAATTTCTGAGATAGGTACTTTTCATGATAGACCTATTTACTCTAGTGTTGATCCCCCATCGACGCATCGCCAGTATGGAATGCCGGAGGATGATGAGACTCATTTTGAACCCGTGAGCACTAGTTATGGTAGTTATGGTATGTCTGGTTTTCCCACACATGATTTGGCATTCCATGTCGAGTCTAATTTTGAGCCTAACACTATGCCTGGGGGCACTCTCATTCCTTACCATGCGGAGAGGTTTGGGAGCACAAGTAACATTGTACCTTCCATCTTGGTGGTGGAAGCTACATCACATATTCCTCCTAGGTCTAGGGTTAGTGATCCTATTAGGATACCAGATCCGAGACAAGTGACTACAGGGAATAACACATACATAATTACACAGGTCCCTTCATCCTCTGTCCCTAGTTCTTTGAATGTTCACCCTCCACCTCATTCACGTGGTCCTTCGGGCCAGAATGTTGCTACGAGTCATGTCCATGCTGCAGTTACTCGACCAGTTGGGTCTCACATTCAAGTATCGCTCGTTGTTTCAGGAGGTCATGTTCATACTTCTATAGGTCATATTACTACTTTTGGAGCGTATGTTCCTACTTCCGGAATGTATATTCCTACTTATGGAGCATATATCCCTACTTACGGATTGTCTCATGGGACATCTCATGTGATGATTTATGGACCCTATTATGGGACGCAGTATGGACAGGGTTCTTCACCTTATGGGTGCGGGTATCAACAACCTGATTACTCTCAAAATTATGGCTTTGTAGCTCCAAATAGTCAAGGTACACCACACTATGGTGCTTCCATGCCACCCTATACGGGTCAAATGGGAGGAGGACACGATGGCCAAGGCCATGGTGGTTATGGTAATAAGACCTATGTGAATAAAAACTATCAGGGAGTGGTCCATTGACCTAATCATCTTAGGCTCCCTTCCCTTGTGATGTTGAATCTTCCTGACTTGTCGAGATTGATGAATGATCCTGTATCTCATGACCCAGCTTGGTCGACTGTCCCTACTAAGCTTCCCTCAGACATACCCAAATTCGAGGGAAAACTGAGAGAGGATCCAAGTGAACATGTTACTACCTTTCACCTATGGTGCTCTTCGACTTACTTACACCAGGAGTCAATCTCTTTAAGGCTATTTCAATGCACCCTCACAAGGCCTGTCGCAAAATGGTATATAGAGCTAACTAGGGGGGCATTCACTTTGTTCGATGACCTAGCAATGAATTTTCTTAACCACTTCCAGCTACCAGTGCATTATGACATTGGTACTGAACTCTTGTCAACATTTTGGCAAGATAAAGCCACACATATCTCGGATCATATCCAAGAGTGGCGTAGACGAAAGAGGTTAATTAAAACCTTTATACCACCAGAATTCCTCCTCAAATGGTTCCTTAAGTCATTATTGCCGTATATAGCGAATGATGTTTCTACATCTGGAGTGCAAAATAATGAACAAGCCATTTTTAGGGTGTAGGAACTAGATTTGATTTATGCTCAGTCTGATTTGTTATATCAGATCATTCCCAATGCTCCACGTTCTAGTTTTGACCCCAAAGTCAAACCTGGACCACATGCCGATGGCATTATTGGTTGTGCGAGTGTTAAACCTATGGATTTGGTTACAAAACATGTTAGTTAATTGTCAATCAAACAATCCTCTTTGGGACAATCCATGGCTTCATCTCAACCTGCCCAAAGGGTGAGTGTGCTTTTAGTGCAATCGTCAGACCATAAGGGTAACTAGCAGCCTGAACGGAATTAAAAAAAGGGTAAGAATAATCGTAAGGGTGGGAATAGGAATGAAAATTATAATAATAATGACAAGAACACCCGTAATGCTGGGGGGGACAAGCAAGCTAAACATAAGGTTAAATTTCTTTGCAAGTTGTGTAAGGAGGATCACCTCACTTACTTGTGCCCTTGTATCGATGAAGCCTTCAGATTCTTGGCACAGGGCCCAGCTGTGCTGACTAACCCTTTACCTCACAATAAAAATATGAACTTGAGGACCCATGATTAGTCTGGTGGTGATAAGAATCCGTTAGAGGGTAGTGATCTTGGTTGCATTAACATGGTCCGTGCTGCGAAAGTTGTGACTTGTGCGAAAGACTATGGGTATTCACAACCCAACCCAGGAAAGGAACTTGATCCACCAGGGACTGCTTTGCATATTGAAAAACCTGTGGATAAACCTGAAGCTGCACCTCACATTCCTAAGGGAGTCCTTAAGCATTTGGGTCATAATCGTAATTCCCAAGCTGCCCAAAACTATTCTCTTCTCGAGGATTTGGGCCATACTCCTTGTGCGATGTCTGCACTGGAAGTGCTTCAGAGTTGTCCTTCGCAAAAGGAAGGATTTTATTTCTGCCCTTGGTGTGAATGATGATAATTCTTCCTCCGTGATTAAATTTGAAACCGCAGGACTTCAGCCTTGCTTTCCTTACTATGTGTCTCTTTTGAATCACGTAGAATGTCTTAACATGACTGTCAAGTGCATTGTGATTGATAAAGGCGCTACTACTTCTGTGATGTCTTTATCATGTTGGAAGGGTTTAGGTTCCCCTGAGTTGTCTAAATCCATGACCATGTTAACTGCATTTGATCGGAGATCGTTTAGGCCGCACAGGATCTATCCTTCCCTTAAGGTCCGTTTGGGAGGGAAGACTATTGCAATAGAGGTCGAGGTGGTTGATGCGCCCCTTAACTACAATCTCTTGTTGGGTAAGAATTATATGTATAGTATGCAAGCCATAGCTTCTTCCCTATTTCGTATTGTATGCTTTCCATTTAATGGGAATATAGTTACAATTGATCAAATGTCATTCAAGAATCCGTAGGTTACCGCATCTTCGGGAGCTTCGATCCCGATTGTAGAGCACTCTCGGCCGGCAACTGGGAGTGTGGGTGCGGGCATGTATCCATCCCTCATGGGAATTTTTAGTTTTCTTGCACCTATCCTTATAATAGGGTATAGTTCTGGTGAGGACTCGACATCTATAATATCGGTGTCTTTTCACACGAGTCATATGGAAGATCCTTGGACTCTTCCTACACCGAATGCTTCGAGTGAGCCCATCGTGATGGACGTGTTGTTTCCTGGAACTATGGTAGCTTATCAAGCTAATCTTGAGTGTGTTGTAGAGCCCAGTCCTTCCTCTTCATGGAAAAAGGAGGAGGACCCTTATGTGCTTCCTGCATGGGAAGTACAGTCTTCTCACGTGCATGACTTCCTTGATATTTTCTTTCATTCAAACGAAGCGATTATTGAGGCCATGTCAAAATTTAATCAACCATGGGAAGAGCTCCATCATAGATGTTACTTTCTTCCCAAGCTTGACCACTTAGAGCATGAGGAATTTAGGGAGGTTCTTAGTGAGAGAATTGGTAGTCCTATGGTTCCATTAAGATCTTCTGGTTCGATGGATGATGGAAACATGTAAAATATATATCCAATGATTCCTATCAATATCTCTCATGGTCCTGGCAGGATAGAGAATGTCTATATTGGGGCAGAATGTTCCCATGCTGAGATTCAAGAATACACCAAGATGTTTAAAGAATTTTGTGATATCTTTGCTTAGTCTTACGATGAAATACCAGGTATCGACCCTCGCATTGTTGAACATGAGATTAAGACTTATCCCAACGCTAAGCCCGTTCAACAACGATTGCATGTGGTGAATCCTAGGAAAGCACCTGCAATTAAGGCAGAGATAGAGAAACTATTGAAATCCAGTTTTATCTATCCCATTCCCTTGATGGAGTGGGTTTCAAACCTCGTTTCGGTTGACAAGAAGTAGGGAGTGATCCACATATTTACTGATTTTCATGATTTGAATTGTGCCTGTCCTAAGGACAATTTCCCCACACCATTTATTGATTAGATTTTGGATGAGTGTGCGGGTATCGAGGTTTTTTCCTTTATGGATGGATTTCCTGGGTACAATTAGATACAAATTAAACCTGAGGACCAACATAATACTGCATTTATTTGTCCTTGGAGAAATTTTTCATATCAAAAAATGCCTTTTGGCCTTAAGAATGCCGGAGCTACTTTTCAGTGGGCCATGACGTTTATCTTCCACGATCTCAAATCGATTATTGAAGTATTTTTTGATGACCTTGCTACTCATTCTCGTATGATAATGCGTCATTCCTATCATTTGAGATTGGTATTCGAAAGGTGCCACCATTATTTGGTCAGGTTAAATACTCACAAGTGCATTTTTTGTGTGAAGTCTGGTCACTTGTTAGGATTCATTATGTCTAAAGAGGGTATAAAAGTTGACCCTTTGAAGGTTGAGGCAATACTTCAGTTGTCTCCCCCGAAAAATATTCATCATCTTCAATGTTTGCAAGGCATGGAAAACTTCTTACAGAGATTTGTTGTCAATTTTTCCAATTTGACTAGAGGCTTCATGTGTGTTTTGAAAAAGGACACCACCTTTTGTTGGGATGAGTGAGCCCAGGAGTCCTTTGATGTGCTCAAGCGAGCCTTAGCACCAACCCCTGTGATTAGTCCCCCAGACTATAGCCATGATTTTCTACTTTATGTGGCTGCATCCATGGAGACGATTGGTATGGTTCTGGTTCAAGAGGATGAGGAGCTCCAAGAGCATGTCATATACTATCTAAGTCAGAATCTTATTGATGCAGACATTCATTATTCTCGTGTTGAGAAGCTTTCCTTAGCTACCGTACATGCGGTTCAATGGTTGAGACATTATATTCTCCTTCGCCAAACCTTGGTTCTAGCCCATGTCAATGCATTTCAATTCATCCTCACTCAAAGGATGATTGGGGGAAAATATAATAAATGGATTTTCATCCTGCAAGAATTCGATCTCGAGCTTGTTTCGGCAAAATCAAAGAAATCGTTAATTTTTGCAGAGCTTATATCAAATTTCCCAAGTGAAGTTGAGGAGTTGGTTTGTGAAGATACGTTTATCGATGGGCACATATTCTTAATCTCAACTTTAGACCCATGGTATGGGGATATCATTATATATTTACAAACATTGAAAGTACCTACTCACCTCTCATGGGATGAAAGACGATGATTACGTCATGTGTGTAATAATTGCCTCATAGTGGATAACACTTTGTACCTCCATGGGGTAGATTCCATTTTATGACGTTGTTTAAATCATGAAGAGGTTGAGGTAGTGATAAATGATTTCCATGGAGGGGCATGTGGTGGTCATTTATCTGGGATTTCTACAGCCCAACAAATCTTAAGAGCGGGTTATTTCTGGTCATTGATCTTTAAATATTGTGTAGATGTGGTCAAGAGGTGCCACCCTTTCCAGGTGTTTGCATGTAATATGTACTCAAAACCTACCTTGTTACACCCCATCATCACCGTCGGTCCCTTCACTAAGTAAGGGCTTGATTTTATGGATTGCAACCCAACTTTATCTAGGGGGCATCATCATATCATAGTGGTTGTTGATTACTTCACGAAATGGACCGAGGCTATGCCTATAGTTAAATCCAATGGTGAGACAACACACACTTCGTATTCGACCAGATTATTACTCGGTTCAAGATTTCGAAAGAGCTTGTCACTGACCATGGCTCGCACTTTCAGAACTGTATGATGGAAGAGTTGGCATCAAAGTTAGGGTACAAACAAGAGCATTCCTCCAATGAATGGACAGGTAGAAGCAATGAACAAATCACTCAAATCCATTCTCCAACGAACCATCGCACAAAGCAAGAATAATTGGCACATTATGTTATATCCTGCTTTGTGGGCTTATAGAACCACTATTAAGACTGCCATGGGTTTTTCTCCATATCAACTTATACATGGAGTTGAGTTGGTATTGTCAGATGAGTGCGAGATTCCTTCTTTGAAGCTAGCTGTAGAGATCTTACCAGACACTTCACAATTGGAGGAGCATTTTGTCCACCTTGAGCAACTTGATGAGCAGCATCGGGATGCCTTGGTGGCTCTAGAGGTAAATAAGCGTCGCATTAAGGTCCAAGACGATAAGTCTATCTGACCAAGGAGGTTTAGTGAGGGAGACTTGGTCCTTTTATGGGATCAACCGAAAGAACCCTTGGGAGCAAGAAAGTTTAACCCCATGTGGCGTGGTCCTTATGTCATCAAGCGTTTGTTAGAGAAGGGTGCTTATGAGTTAGTGGATTATGAGGGGACAGCCTTGGTGGAGCCTAGAAATGGGATCTATCTCAAAAAGTACTATGCATGATTTTCAGCCAACTCTGGTTATTGTATATTATTGTACAGTTTTGCATAGGCAGGTATTTTTTTTATAGTGATTGGGTTTGTGATTAGTTTCAGTTTCTTTTGGTAGATGTCAATGGAATCTTCCACCTTCAAAGGATTCGCGGATGGTGCGAGCCGTCACACTCAACACTTAGCCTCTGCTTCTTGGGTGATTTATACTCCTATGGGTTAGGTGTTGTCTTAAGGAGGCGTATGTTTACGGCCATCTTCCAACAACGTTGCTGAATATAGTGCCATTATTGAGCTTCTACAAGATGCCATTCTCTCTCTTCAGGTACGTCTTGATTCAGACATAGTAGTGTCATAGCTTAATGGTTTGTACCATGTTAGAGATCCAACATTATTAAGAAGATTCTTACGTGTGAGATTATTAGAACGACAATTTGATATCATAACATATATACATATTCCAAAAAATTAATAATCAAGTTGCTAACTCATATGCTAACTACATTTTAGATTGGCATTTGTTTCATACACAATAAATTCATCACAAACACAAATTTTACACATGTAAATAAATAAACCGATCATCACAAAAGTTTTATAAACATCCAAAATGTGGTAATACATAGTGTCATGATACAAAAATGAGGCTCTCAAGCCACAAAAATATAATATACGGTAATACAAAATGTATCGCTCCCAGGTATCTAATCCTGTGGAGGAGGAGGGGGGTTGTGATCATGGAATGTCACTACGACTCTAGCTAGCTATCGGAATAATCGCACCCATGCTCGTGGTACACCCACCGCTTGGCATTGCGTGGCCTCAAGCAAGTCCTTGACTTACGCCATGGGAACTCTATGTGTCAGCATCACAAAATTGGTATGAATGCTTTGGAGCATCTACTCCACATCCACACCCATGATATCATCTCCTCTTCCCCGCCCTTTGTGACAAGGGAAGCCTTCAGGCCACCGTGGTCCCACATCTGCATGCATATGGTAGGTGTCACTATGTATTATCACCCAAAAACATGTCTTTTTATTCCATATAATCAAAAAACACAAAAAAATAAATAACTTAAAAAATTTAAAGAGAGGGTCGAGATTCATTACCTATGGCATTGTATGTCGATCCTGGTCATAGCAGCATGTCCGAGTCCCCCCACAAAACTATCCCTGCATAGGGGTAGTCATCGATGGAAACTATCTGTCATCGCCACCATAGAAATAAATGAACTGGATAGGGGTTGGACACCCTACATCCCCCCAGTCTGCACATCGCATCCACCCAACGCCATTGGAATGGATCTCAAACCCCGTGTAGAGGAACGTCAACTCTAGGGCTCAATCCTGGAACACGCTTGAAGAAAAACGTGCTCAATATGCTGCTGAAACCGAAGTTTCACACTCTGCCCATATTACACTCACTGAGCTGTTGTTTCTGTTAGAATAATCAACCCATAGTTAGCTACCTTAGACATTAAATTAATCATTTTTGTCTTATTTGCCTAGTTTCATGTGTCCCACCTTATGCAAGTTGTCATCTACCTATCCATAGTGGTCAAACTTGCCTATTTTGACTCATGTAGCAGTTGGGAAACCTCAAGGAATCAATTCTGGTTTATTCCTGGCCTCCTAGGTGCCCTTCTGCTTTTTCTGCTTTATTTCCTGCTTTTTTAGTGCTTTAAGGAAATTGGGAAAGTTTGACTAGGTGAGGTTAACTAGTTTTTTGTCCTCCACATCCTCCACTATTTTCTCCTATGAAAAGCATGTATGAGTTATCATTCCATCACTCTTTAGCTTGCCTAAGTGATTTTTCCAATTCATGAGCTCCATGAATGATTTGGAAACTACTTTATGCACCTATGGGGGAATTGCTTAATTTTAGTAAGCCTACTTTTGACTAGATTTGAATTTCCTCCTCATGCATTCGAATCCCTTATGTAATTATTTAATGCAGAAACCTATTATGTTACAAGGTTGGCTATTGTACACTGAGTTAATACAGTTTAGTGTTCAACTCCATATTCAGTCTCTTTTGTGAGTGATTTTGCATGATCAATTGATAATTGTTGTGACTAAAATTGTTCTATCACTGGGTTCAATTTCCACATGGTATCAAATCCATTGTAGATCAATTTCTCTCCTTCAAAATTGTTTTGCAGGTTCGACATCAGTGACTGGGAGCCTTCTACTGACAGCCGGGACAAATTTCTGAGCTATGGATCAATCTCAGAAGATCATCTTGACTCCCTTCAACTTATTTGAATGGAAAGCAGAGATGGAGATACTGTTGAGAGTGAAATGCCTCTACAGGGTGACTATGGCAACAGAAGTAGAGCCCAATGTAGCTGCAGAGAAGATTAAATGGCACAACAGGAGGGATGAGGCCTATGGTCTCCTGTGTCTGAGTATTTCCAGAGACCTCCTTTTCCATCTTGATGCATTGACATCACCAAATGAAGTATGGGAGAAGCTTACTGATCTTTTTGGAAATACAGATGAGATGAGGGGAAATCAAATAAAAAATGTGCTAATTTCCCTGAGTCCCAATATCTTTGAATCACTGCAACTCTATTTCTCCAAGTTCAAATCACTTGTTTTGCAGCTAAAACAATGTGGGATCGAAAAGAAGGATGATCAATTGGTCTTGGCCATTCTCTCAAAGCTTGGCCCTAACTATTCAGTTTTTGTTTCAACCTTCTATGCCACAAAGTTGACAGCTCGAACCTGGAAGATGCCTAGCCTTGCAGATTTCATGGAATCTCTCACATAAGAACAAGACAAGCTAGTGATGATGGGAACCATCAAACCATCCAAAGACCAAGCTCTGGTTTCTGGAGATTCGAAGGTGGATTCAGAAAGCAAAAAGAAATCTAAAAATCCACCTAAGCAAAAGAGAGACAAGAACAAGTCTCTGGAGGAGCCACAAGGTTCCAAGAAGAACTACTAGAAGAAGAATAATAAAGGAGAAATGAGCAAGTGCGCATACTACAATAAGAGAAATCACACTGAAAGCTCTTGTATGAAGAAGCAAATAGACATGCTGACCCAACTCCTGGAGAATAATGGCATCTCCCTTCCAGATAGCTCAAAGAAGAGAGAAGGAGGATCAAGTTCAGAATACAGAGAGAGAGAGTTCATGCATTGGTTGCTGGCACATCAAGCTCACCTAGTTTCATCATCGATTTTGGAGCTTCAAGACACATGGTTTCGACCAAGGAGGCATTCTCCTCACTTGACATGTCGAAAGGACCACCTATAGTACTGGGAGATGACTCTATCACTGAAATTTTGGGCAAAGGGAGGATTGATCTTGATCATGGTCAGTTCAGCAATGTGTTGTATGTGCCTGTTCTTGCCTCCAGCCTCTTATCAGTGTACTAGATGTCTCGCACTGGGTCTCCAAAGAAGGTCATATTCTCCCTTGATGAAGTTGAGATCACAGATATCTCAAGTGGTAAAGTCATTGCAAAAGGAGTTGCAAATCATGCTCAAAAGGTATGCATGTTCTCACACTTCCTACCATACTCAAACCCCTTTGCTCTTCTAATTCATGCTAATGAGGCAAGAAATATTTGGCATGAAAGATTTGGCCACCTAAATTACAAGTATATTTCTAATCTTAGTGAAAAAGAGATGGTCATAGGGTTTCCCAAGATAAAATTTTCCAAAGGAGTCTTCCAAGGTTGTATCCTAGGAAAACACCCAGAGCATAAATTTGAGAGAGCTAGTCATGAGAGAACCTCTACACCCCTCGAGATGATCCACAGTGATGTTGCTGGCCCATTCCCTCATATGTCCATGAGTCAGGGCAAATATGCATTGAATTTGATAGATGATTTTTCCAAGTATTGTTGGGTTTACTTCCTTAAACACAAGTCTGAAGTTTTTGGCCTCTTCAAAGTCTTTAAGGCTTTGGTTGAAAACCAGTCTGGGAGGAAACTTAAGGTCCTCAAATATAACAATGGTGGTGAGTATGTCAAGTCTGAGTTTATTAATTATTGTGCAGATGCAGGTATTCAGATGCAGCATTCTATCCCTTACACACCACATCAGAATGGTGTTGCTGAGAGGAAGAACAGGTCACTGAAGGAGATGGCAACATGCATGATGGAGGACAAAACTTTGCCACCAAAGTACTGGGCTGAAGCTATAAACTGTGAAGCCTATATCTAGAATAGGGTGCCTCATAAAAATATTGATGGTATGACTACTTTCGAAGCATGGAGTGGACACAAGCCAGATGTGACCCATTTCGGGATTTTTGGCTCAAGGGCTTGGGCTAGAATTCCAATAGAAAAGAGAAGGGATTTGCAGCCCCAAAGCCAAGAGTGTCTATTTTTTGGGTACTCTAAAGATTAAAAAGGGTACAAGCTGATAAATTTTAGCACAAACAAATCCTTTATTGAAAGGTGTGCTCAGTTTCAAGAAGAACCCCTTGTAGCAGTGGAAGTTGGAGAAGCCTCTTCACCACCTGAACCTCTGAAAGTAAGTGAAGAGTTTGTTTAACATGATGATTCTGATATGTCTGATAGTTATGAGTTTATTTCAGACCCTAACATCCTTGCCAAAATGGGCATCCAAGACACTACATGCAGCAGGAGAGCTAGATGGGGATCCCAATGACCCAAGGAGGACTAGATCTCAATTTGAGAGTGGTCTGTGCATGAAGGATCCTATGTTTTCTAAGAAATGCTATTTGATGGTGGAATCATATCCTTAAACATATGAAGAAGTAGCAGGAGATCCAATATGGCAAGCAACCATGAAGGAAGAGTTCAGCTCACTCCAGAAGAGCAACACATGGGAGCTAGTGGATCTTCCCCCAGGGAGGAAGTTAGTTCAGTGTAAGTGGGTCTACAAGACAAAATTTTCTGCTGATGGTTCACCTCTGAAGTAAAAGGACATATTGGTAGCCAAGGGATACTCATAGGATCATGGCATAGATTACAATGAGAGCTTTGCACCAGTGTCAAAGATGGACTCCATCAGGCTAGCCTTAGCCATTGCAGCTTCAAAGCAATGGGAGGTACATCACATGGATGTAAAATGTTCCTTCATAAATGGAGATCTCACTGAATAGATATACATGCAGCATCCTCAAGGATTTTCTACTAACCCATCTCTTGTGTGCAGATTGAGAAAGCCATTGTATGGGTTAAAGCAAGTCCCCAGGGCTTGGTATGCCAAGATTGATAGCTTCTTGCTATCACTGAATTTTGTTCGGTGCAAATCAGATCCAAATGTCTATTTGAAGTTAATTAATGGTTCATTAATGATCATTGTGGTATATGTTGATGAAATTCTCATTACAGGAATCTCAAAGGATGAGATTGCTTCCTTGAACGGTGCAATGAACCAAGCCTTCTCCATGGCAGATTTGGGGCTCTTAAGCCAATTATTGGGGCTTGATATTGCTCAAAACAAAGCTGGAATCAAAGTGCACCAGTAAAAGTATGCCTTGGATTTGCTGAACAAATTCAGAATGAAGGACTGCAAACCAAGCAAGACTCCTTTCCTTTGAGGAGTGAAGCTGGAAGAAGCTGATTCTTCACCTATGGTAAACAATACACTGTACAGGCAATTGATTGGATGTTTGTTGTATATTACACATACTAGACCTGATATTTATTATGCAGTAACTATGGATTCTAGATACATGGATCAGCCTCATGAGATCCATTGGAAAGCAGCCAAAATGATCCTTAACTTTGTTCAGGGAACAAGGACACATGGGATCTTCTATAAAGCAAAATCTGCTCTTGATTTGATTGGGTTTACTGACAGTGATTGGGAAGGTGATAGCACAGATAGAAATTCCACATCAAGATATGTGTTCATGCTTATAGAAGGGCCAATCAGCTGGTCAAGCAAGAAACAGAGTGCCATTGCACTCTCATCTACAGAAGCAGAGTACAAAGGAGTTGTAAATGCAGCAACTCAATGTTTATGGTTGCAGGGGTTACTTGGAGAGTGTGGCTTCGAATCAGAATACTCAACTACCATCTATTGTGATAACTAGACTACCATTCGAATCTGCAATGATCCAGTTTAGAAGCAGAGAACTAAACACATTGAGATCCATATGCACTACATCAGAGAGCTTGTGCATGATGGCACCATTTACCTACTCTTCTGTTCATCTTCAAACAAGTAACTGATATATTCACCAAATCATTTTGTGAGAAGACCTTCAGCAATCTCAAATCACTGCTGGGGATTTCTGATCATGTTGTGAAGCATGAGTGAAGACAAGATTTCCAAATTTTGTTTTACAGTCCATGTTTAAGGAAGGATTTTCCCATGTGGTTTTTGCCTCTTTCCTTGGTTGTATGGACATGCAGTATGTAAAGGGTGACTAAGCCTTGTTGCTAGGCCCTATAATTTTATGATATATTACTCATAATTCAGGCTTAAGGGGGGGTGTTAGAATACTCAACCCATAGTTAGCTACCTTAGACATAAATTAATAATTTTTGTCTTATTTGCCTAGTTTCATGTGTCCCACCTTATGCAAGTTGTCATCTACCTATCCATAGTGGTAAAACTTGCCTATTTTGACTCATGTAGTCCTTGGGAAGCCTCAAGGAATCAATTCTACTTTATTCCTGGCCTCCTAGGCACCCTTCTGCTTTTTCTGCTTTATTGCCTGCTTTTTCAGTGTTTTAAGGCAATTGGGAAAGTTTGACTAGGTGAGGTTAACTAGTTTTTTGTCCTCCACATACTCCACTATTTTATCCTATGAAAAGCATGTATGAGTTGTCATTCCATCACTCTGTACCTTGCCTAAGTGATTTTTCCAATTCGTGAGCTCCATGACTGATTTGGAAACTATTTTATGCACCTATGGGGGAATTGCTTAATTTTAGTAAGCCTGCTTTTGACTAGATTCGAATTGCCTCCTCATGCATTCGAATCCCTTATGTAATTATTTAATGCAGAAACCTATTATGTTATAGGGTTGGCTATTGTACACTGAGTTAATATAGTTTAGTGTTCATCTCCATATTCAGTCTCTTTTGTGAGTGATTTTGCATGATCAATTGATAATTGTTGTGAGTAAAATTGTTCTATCACTGGGTTCAATTTCCACAGTTTCATGTTTCCTAGTAGTGAAATGCTCCAATCATATACCGTGGGTCTCATGCACTCCACTGCATAGAACATCAGAGGCCGCAAGGCCTGGTGGAGTGAAGCCAAGCCTACTATCCTACCTAGTGTCAGTAGGATGACCTTTAGGCCCAACACCTATATGGAGTTAGTTGGGATCTGACTCCCCACCTTCTCTGTGTCCAGATAGCAGAACATCACAATGTACTCATCTATAGTTAGGCCACCTCTGGGCCCGTGAGAATGTAGGTTCACTACTTCCCCCCATCAGGAAAGTTGAGTAATAAAGTATATGTCCTCCACCTCTATGGTGAGGGACATCCCATCTATTTGGAATGACTCTGAGTCTGGATCCCAGCAGTCCACCAACATCTGCAATACTCTTGGTTTGGCCCTTAAGCCACCCAGACACCAAAATTTGTAGAGCTCACATGCACATAGTGCTTGTTGAGCCATTACATCGGCCTTTATTGCCTCTTCTACATCACCATTTTCACATTCTCTCCATTCTAGGACCACCCTGCACAAAAAATTTGAGTTTTTCCCATTAGAACACTTCAAAAACCTTAAGCGTGGCCGCATACATGACTGTTTTCCAAATAGCCGCATATGTACGCAACTATGAGGGAATTTTCCACGTATATCCAACCCTATATGTGGAAAAACCCTCGATTTCTACGTGGACCACAGCGCCTATTTTAGAATGGCATAGAAACCCAAAATCACCATGGAATTTGACAAAAATTGCATCAAAATGGAAGAGTGGAGCATGAGTAACTACCTAGAAGAAACGGTTGTGGTTTTTGCTGGCTGGATCTTTTGGAATTCGTTGTTGAAGTTCTGAGCTCAAATGGCCAAAAATTTCAAATGTTTTATAATGTTTTGAATTTTTTACTATTTATAGAAATTTTTCAAATTTTTGAAAATGTTTACCCCCTTTCCTATTGTTCGGACTATTTCTAATCCTTTTGGAACGTTTTTGGACTAATTTATTATTAATTCTTGCACATGATCTAGGAACTAGGAATCAAAATCATCAAAGAATAATTAACAAATACTCACGAATTGGAAAATAACTAGAATACCAAATAGGTTTCCTCTCTGTATATTATATAAACAATAAAGGATTACAATTTCCATGCATAGCAATAGCTTAACTCCATGAAGAATTTGAATACCTAAGGGACAATTCGAATTCAGTGAGTGATTCTAGCTTAACTGACTCTTTGCCATGCAATCTCACTCAGTTAACCACTTGACCAAAACACTAATTGACTCACCAAACCCTAACTGAATTTGGAGTGCAATAAATGACTGAATCTCAACTGAAAGAGATCAAACACATGTCATAGAAATCCAATCATCAAGTGATAGTACTGCATGACTCCAATAAACCCAGATGAGGTTAACTGAAGCTGAACTGACCATCAGAAGTTGGTGAAGGCACTTTGTTCACTCCAGTTCATTAAAATAATAATAAATAATCATTAAATAATCATTAAATAATATATTTAATGAATGGAGGCACCTTAACTGACTGTAACTGATTGGTTGAACTGAAAGTAACCACCAGTTAGCAATTAGGTGCATGAATGTCACACAGATCACCCCTGGAGTGCGCCAGTTAGCCTCCTTGACTGTAGGTAGGCGTGGAGGTGACTAGGATGATGGTAATTAATGCTCCACTGATGTCAATTAAACTTAGGATAGTGGTTTAACTAGGCCAATTTGACCGAAGGAGTGAGTATGAAGGTAAATGTCTCCAACAGCCCCCCTTAAGCTATACTCAGGAAGAGTTAGAAAAAATGGATGCATAAAATGCTAGGGCCCTAGAAACAAAGGCCATAGGTCACCTTGTACAATAAAGTAACTGCTTAATATAACCAAGGAAACGGGGAAAACCTCATGGGAAAAATACCCCCCCTCAAACTAAGCAGTAAATCAAGAATTGGTTCTTCTATGCAGCAGCATCCTGAGACTGTGTATGTGAACCTCTGAATCCAAACTAAATGAATATGTCTGGAGGAATCTTCCATTTTGGAAGAAAAACAATGCACTCAACTGAATCAAAAATATAAACAGCTGCACGGTGAAAACTGGACCCATGTAGAGCAACTGAAATCATCTGAAGAGAGAGCAAAGGTTCGTGAGGATTCGAACCATGTGTGGAACACTCAAGAAACTGATATGTTTCAGCCTTGAACAGCAAACCATGAGTGGTAAAATCAGCCCCAAATCTTAGGAGCAAGTGTCCATGCGGATGCAGAATGTCTTCCTCTTTACTAGTTCTGTGAGGAGATGAGCTTGTGACCAAAGGTAGAGAATCCCTGGGAATCTGGAGAGAGAATGCTTGAGCTCCATAATCTGATATAGATTCATAAATATCTAATGATTCACAAAATAAAATATCAGCAACCTCATAAGAGGAAACTAACACCAAATCCCCATCAGCGAAATTGAAGAAGAACTGCGGTACTTGATTTTTCACACCGGAATTGGTGAGAGCAGCTACAAGCAAGACTGAAAGCTCTTGAATTTTAAAATATGAACAAAATAATATCATATTAGAATGTAAATCAGATCTAAATAAGTTCACAACAGATCCAAAACTGTGAAATGAAATCAAATCCCCAGCGGCAGTTTTGTAGGAGACTTGCGGTACTTGTTTCTTCACACCATTGATGAGAACAGCTACAAGCAGTACTGAAGGTTTATGAACCTGAAATTTTGAACCAAGAAATATAAGAACAGATCCAAATAATATCATATCATATCCAATAAGGTTCATATCAGATCCAAAATTATGGTCAACTGAGACGGTGGATGCACAGTTTTCTTCTTCTTCAAAATTCTGAATTTTGGTGCATGCAATCCTGTAGGAATTTGCTGGAAGATATAGATCATGGGGAGCGAATGTGTCACTCTTATAATCTGATATTTATTCCAAAACATCCAACTTTTTACATATTTTCACACCAGCAGCAACATTAGAGGAAGAAAATTCAAATTTCTCCTCACTTTCGGAAGCAATTACTGGTAAATTTTGCAGAGAATTCAAAGGAAAATCACCGTTGAATGTTTGCATGGAAGTGCAACAGTATTTTTCTTCAATATCAAAGATTCGAATGTCTTCTTCTATTTCAGCAATATGAGAAAATGATATATCAGATATCTCATGAACTTCCAGAGCATCAGGAGAAGGAGTCACTTCATGGAGACTTTCTTCAATTCGAATCGAATGTGTAGAAGATTCTGCTTCATCTTCATCTTGAACAACTTCATCAGAGAGAGTAGAGGCTGAGAGTTTTGAGTGAAGAACACTTGTGGCGCTGGCTATAATTTCCAAAGTACTATTATGATCCTCATTGTGCTTGCCATAGGTTCTTTCCAATTTTGTGCAGAGATCCTTTGGGTATTCAATAGAACCAAAAAAAAAGTACAAGCTATCAGCAAGGGACAGACATATTGCTCCAAAAGCTCTATCACCATCGTTTAGCCAGTCATTCTCATTCTCATAAGACTCTCTTCCAATTCCAATAGACACCTCATAGAGACCTCGTCTCTTGAGATATGCAATCATCTTCAACTTCCATTCCGAATAGCTTGTGAATGGGGTGAGAGGAGGGATTGATGAGTCCATTCGAGGTTGTACCTGATAAAACCTGCAAATCAAAACAAAAGAGGCACCATAAGGTCGGACAGACTGCACATTCTAGGCTTTCATCACACCCATCATAGTAAATCAAGCAAGCTTGATAAACAAGTTCTTTACTTGGGATATTGAGTGGTAAGCCTTGGTTTCTGGTGCAGTGCTGGATTCTTGAGCTATTGTTCAAATTTCATGGAGAAATTTATCAAAAAGCTTGTTCTTGATAGATTGATCTTCGTCATGCCGCATGCTCTGATACCATATTAATTCTTGCACATGATCTAGGAACTAGGAATCAAAATCATCAAAGAATAATTAACAAATACTCATGAATTGGAAAATAACTGGAATACCAAATAGGTTTCCTCTCTGTATATTATATAAACAATAAATGATTACAATTTCCATGCATAGCAATAT
>LPNX010756190.1:77243-180485 GCA_001517045.1 Pseudotsuga menziesii | reverse complement strand
TTCATTAAAATAATAATAAATAATCATTAAATAATATATTTAATGAATGGAGGCGCCTTAACTGACTGTAACTGATTGGTTGAACTGAAAGTAACCACTAGTTAGAAATTAGGTGCATGAATGTCACACAGATCACCCCTGGAGTGCTCCAGTTAGCCTCCTTGACTGTAGGAGAAGGCTAAGTTAGCCTCTTTGACTGTAGGTAGGCATGGGAGTGACTGGGATGATGGTAATTAATTCTCCAATGATGTCAATTAAACTTAGTATAGTGGTTTAACTAGGCCAATTTGACCGAAGGAGTGAGTATGAAGGTAACTGTCTCGAACATTTATGATGTAGGAGACCTTTTTGAGTGCCATTTTAGCCATTGGATTGACCCGTTCGTGCCGATTTCAGGTATCATGTCTAAACTGGCATATAGGTTAGGTTTCATCACCATTTGCATTTTGCATGACCTTATGACCATTTCATTATAGCCTTAGGTACGAACCCACTCTACTATGTCATGAAACTTTCTTGCTGTTTTAGAAGTGGCATGATATGAATGGTAGAGCTTGAACTTACATCGGTACCCTAGTTAGCGCCTTATTTTCATTTGGTTCCCATGTTGATGTCTTGTCCCTTAGGGTGTGGGAGTCTGTTGTATAGTATTGCCATGACATTTCGCAAGAGCCTCATACTCCTCTTGATCTTTTGCTAGCCTATTTCCCTCAGGACTCCCTTATGTCAAGTTGTAATTGCATTATCATGAGCTTTTCCTGCCTTATTGAGGCTTACATCGGCTTCCTTGACATTGAGTTTCAACCATATATCCCAAGATTGTCTCATGTCTAGCCATGCAGAGCCATTTTATAAATCCTTTGTAGCTTGATTCCCTATTTTTACGGGGAGGGCATTTTCCCCCAAGTGTCACTATCCTACACATATATCCTTGCATTGAACATAGGTATGTTCCACTGCTTGGAACTAGTTTGTTTGCCCCTATGACACTCGTCTCCTCCTAGTCTGTAACTATAAACAATTTTATTCTTTTTCAAGATTTTTAAATATTTGAAAAAAGTCCAAAAAAATAAAAAAACCAAAAATCTGGACAAGGAATATGTTATCTTTTGGAAGCTGTCGAGTCATGTCGCCTTCAAACAGAGCATTGTATATCACATCCATTGGTTGGGTTTATAGTTTGAATTTATGAGCTGTACTCGTTTATCTGAGTTTATCTCCACCGACTAGTTAAGCGTCCAGTCCCCATGGAGCCTCTGTTGATGCCTCCTGTGTCACAGAGATGTCCCAGTTTTGCATATCGAGTCCATGCTACCTTTATTCAGTCTCCATTCATTGTTATGCTCTTGTTTGAAGGAATTTGAAACCTAAGTTGGCCATTCCTCAGTTATCTTGACTTCGCATGTCGGCCTTTTCCGGTAGAGTTACTGGTTCGTGCACCTTATGATCGAGTCCTTCCACATTATATAGCTTTGTTGAGTACCTCATGTTGGATGATGGGGGATTCCTTAATGCCCTCCTTCTAGCAAATTTCATCCAATCGACTTTAGATCATTTATTCTGGAATTGGAATCTAGAGTCATTTTTTAGTGCCTTCAGACTTGCAGTCATCAGTGGAAGGTTCTCTTGCCATCGACAGTCTTTGGGAATACATCAATGTCCCCTGATCGATGGATCCTCTCAAGTGTTTGACCTCAACACATTTATTCACACTTGTTAGTTTTCACTCTAGTACCTTGAATCCCATTTTCATTATAGATGGTGATCTCGCATCTGTTAATGGTATACATCAAAGACCGGTAATCAAACGATGGACTACTATGTTTGACCTCGACAACTCTATTCACATAGTAGGACATGTACTCATATAATTTTTTGTAGAAGACCTTCGACATTGGTGGCATCTCTTATATGCTACCTCCTTCATCGTGCCACTGTTCATGATATTTCAGCTCTTGTGACTTGATTCCAATATATGTCAGACATTTCTAGCTATTATGGAGATCTTGATCCATTGTATATATTTAGCTATTATGAATATCTTGATCCATTGTATATCTTCAGCCATTATGGAGATCATGGACCTTTGTATATCTCCATCATGGAGATTCTGATCTATGTATATTGTACGTGCCGATGACCACTTATGTGATATTCTGTATCATGCCTATTCATGGCCATTGTACCCTTATGTATCTGGGACTGCTATATGTATTTGCAGTTATGTGCAGAGTTGTATCATTGTAATATGTTGATTGCCTGGATGGTCTTCCATTTGGGATCCTTCATCACTCCACTTCTAGGATGGACTTATAATGTATTTCGGCCATCATATGACCCCTCTAACCTCACACATTAGGGGGCATCTGTTATAGTTGATTTTACCACTCCAGGTGAATCACACTTGTATGGCCTTCCCCTGTCCCTCTGCAGACTCATTAGACCCCTTAGACCATTTTTTGTCCTTTGATGTTTCCTTAACCATCCCTATAAACATGCGAAAAGTAATACACGCGACTTTTAAACCCCTAATTGTGTATATACTCGGGTTTGACCTCTAAAACCATGTACATTGGGATGTGTGCAAAATCCAAATCCTTTTGGAGTTTTCCTTGACATGGATCTAACTCACTTGACTCTTGGCCTTCCATATGCCTTGAGATCGCTTAGATTCTACCTTTCATTATCCATTTGAAAATCTATATAAGGAAATATTTGGTACATTGAAGGCATATGAGAGAATTGAGAGCAAAGAAAATATAGTCCATTGTTGCCAGAACTTGTACTTCAGTCGGCATCCCTTTGTTTATTGCAGCATTTTTGTGTTCTTCCCAAGCTTTCCTTTTGCTTGTGAGCTTGCTATTGAGAGATGGAGGATTGAGGTCGTGGACGCCCAAGTGGGGGATTCAATTTCTCCAATTCGCAGACATGCCTATAGAGGTTGTATCCATTGTAATATCTAATTTTATATTAATAGAAATATCTTTTCCTATCCAATAATGTATGTTTGAATGAATATTTTATCCATGGATGATTTCAAATGCTTATACATTGTTGATTATATATATGCTAGAATAGATCTAACACCAATATATATAGTATGCTTCTCTTGTTTACTTGCTATTGAGGAAGTGATTTATCAATTCAAGCTGAAGTTGGAAATCTCAATAGGGATCTACTTCAACCATATGGAATAAGGTACGAGGTTTGATCCTTTAGTGTTAGATATTTGATTTCTATTGCATATTGGAAAGGATTGATTTCCGGATTCAAGCTGTCTATTGTGGTACCCAAAGCCATAGTAATTTCTCTTAGTAACACCCACTAAAGCCCAAGGAATCCTCCCACATGTCCCAATCACGTTATCCGGGAAGACAGTATTGATTGCCATCAAAGTTGTCAACGCTCAACTGGACTACAAACTCCTCCTCGGAAGGAGTTAAATGTATGCCATGCGAGCAGTCACATCAATGGTATTTTGTCTCATGATGTTACCCCACAAAGGGAATATTATGATAGTTGACCAAATCACCTATCATGATTCGCAAGGGTTAACAGCACCTACCAATGTTATCCCTACGATCACCACCATTGAGCCGCAAGGGATGAACACACACGACCATGTCATCCCTACAATTAACACTATGGTTGAAAACACACCAGCCTCCCCACCATTCAATGTGTTCCCTGGGTTGTTTATCGGTCCCACCATGACAAATCCTTTCCCATTAGTGTCACCACCGCTAACACAAAATGAAACTGCGAACTTGTGCATGGTCTCATCTAGCACCGCTACACCCAAACAGCAACTGCAGCCACAACCCCAACAACAACCCCAACATCATCCACATCCACAACACCAACAACAACCATAATGTCACCCATAGCAGCAGCATTATGCGCAGCCGAAACCACAACCTCACCCCCACATGCAAATAGTAGGGAGTTATCTAGGCTCATCTCCAGTCCATACAATTCCCTTCCTCTTTCCCCCACCTGGTGTCATGAGCCAACTGGTTATGGCCACCTTAATCTTTCCCAACATTACATTGGGAATTTCGGTGTGGTATCCTGATTCACCAGCTCAACAAGCAATGCCCTAGGTTGTGTTTAACCCCGGTTCAACCTATCACAGTTGAGTCTCACCCTCCACTTAGTCTACACAAGCCAACCACCGCACCTGCACCCAGATCACTCCAACCCAAAAGGGATAGGGGCAAGAACAAAAAAGTCACCATAGAACCATGACAAGTCCCACCTTGTGCTGTGTGCGAACAATAGGACCATCCAACTCAGAATTTCCCTAAAATCCTAGTGATCCGTGCGCATCTGGATGCCATGGATATGAACGAAAACATCCCGTGGTTGAACTCTCAACCATGCCAGTAGTAAGGAACAAGGCATTAAGGACAAACCATGCTTGCGCCCTTTGCAGCTTGTATGGACATTACTCCCACCATTGCCAAGACTTACCCAAATTTTCAATGGCTCTCACTGATCTCTGTCAACATTCCCTTGAGTCTAATATCACCTTGATCAAAGAATTTCATCCCCCACCGCCTTCTTCAGACACTATGTCCATTTACATGATATCGAGTTCCACCGACCCGCTCATCTCCTCCTCCACCGATGGTCCATTAGACCCGTCTCTTCATTGCTTCAGTAACAATGAGGAGATACTTGAAGCTATGACTGTCATGGAATACCCATGGGATGACATGCACCATTGATCGTTCTTCCTCCCGAAAGAACTTGTGTCGCAGTCGGACCAGTTTTTCGTGGAGACCAAAGATTTCATCCATGGGAAGGTTGACTGGTTCAAGAACCCAACCCCAGCACCTCATGCCTTCAAAGAAGGGAACACGGTGAACATTTCACCAACCATTAAAATTGACATCTCAACCAATTCTGAGATCTTTGAAGAAGTCATGCTAGGGGCATCATGCTCCCCGAAAGAGATCAACGCCTACACAACTCTCTTCCAAGAATTCTGCGACATCTTTCCTTGGTCATACACTAAAATTCCTAGCTTAGATCCATACATCATGGAGCACCACATCGACACATGGCCTGATGTGGCACCCATAAGCCAAAAGCAATGGCCCATCCATCCATCCAAAGTGGCTGCGGTGAAAGCTGAGATAGAGAAGCTGTGCATAGATGGCTTCATTTATCCCATTGCATACTCAACTTGGGTTTCTAATCCTGTTCCTGTGAATAAAAAATAGGGTACCATCTACATTTTCATATACTTCCATGATATCAAAGGGGCATACACCCTTATTAACTCTGATGGACAACTCTTGGAGAACCCCAGCAACGGGCTCTACCTCAAAATATTTTACACTTAACATCACCAATGAGTTGCTTCGTTTTTTTTTTCTTGTTTTTCAGCATTTTTAGCACAAGTTAGGCACATCACCATTAGCTGCCAATCCAAATTAACTTGGAACCGGTTCAAGACACCTCTCACACCTCCAGGTTCAGATTTACACCTCTTTATGAGACCATCGTATCATATTTAATACGTTAATTTCGGGACCATTTCCCACAAGTCACCTCGATTCACAAGCCATGACATAACGATGCAAGTGTCTACAAACCTGTACTTGTATCACACTTCCCGATCGCTACTCAAGAGAGTTCTCGGGCCGCCACCAATTAAGGACTATAATTTTAGATTTTATTTTGCATTTTTAACACATAGCTGTCTTTTCCATTCACCACACCTGACACAGACATCTGGACCATCATCCACAAAACAATTTATTTTTCTTACATGTATTTGGCATATAAATGCCTCCAGACTTGTACTCATAGCGCATGTGGTCAATTTCGTCCACCACAACACACACACACACTCTTTTGACCTCTGTTCAAGAGCCACCTCGGTTTGTGTGCCTCTACCGCACCAACTCGTAGGCCTCTACCGCAATCTATCCCACACATGTATTGGTATGTTTGAGAGCCTTCCACTTCGTCCATACTACATGGATGACCTTTGGACCTCTTTCCACCGTCCCGACATGGGGCACCGCATGTGCCACCATTGGTTGACCACATTAGAGTTTTGTTTAAGCTCTTTTCTGACTCCTTAAAACAATGAAAATATTGTCGAGAATAGTTGCTTTTTTTCCCCCTCGCTAAAGGATAGGAAATGGCATCTACATCATCTCATTTATCTCCTTTTGTGGACCATGTAGACCATTTCATGAACAGGACCTCCTTGGCACACTCAAGCCAAGACCATTCCCCTCTACATAATTTTATGCTTTCTTGGGCAGAGGGTCCGCGCTTTACGAAAAATCTCACCACCGATTGTCGTTAAGCTCTTTTCTATCCATCTCAACAAGAAATGATTGCCAAGCAAACTTGGTTTCATTCATGCTCATAAAAGTATTTGAGTGACCGTACACCTATTATAGCTTTAACCTTTTCTAGCCTAATTAGACTACAAATGGTAAATAAGTCTCTCATCCCCTCGAGGATGGGCGAGCTATCCTATGTATACTTTTATCCTTTTTTAGGCACAGGAGACTACCAACAAAAAAGATCCCCCACTAGAGTCTTATTCATGCTTTCAAACTCTCTAAAATTGAAAGCACCATCGATCATTTACCTTCTCAGGATAGCCAAAAATCCAAGATATCGTACCACAATAGTGCCCTAGACACCACCCCATAGAGAACAGTTTCGCAGCATCCTCACATTGGGTAGCCTTTGTTCAGAGTACTCTGCAATGTGTCTTCCTTGGATCCCATCAGTATCAAAAGTGTCCACATCCTCCAAGTATTTCCCATCTGCAGCGACATTCCCGGTATTACAGCTATGATCCCATTCCCTTCAGTTAGTTTCATTTGCTTCCTGGTATGTCCTGCCATCATACTCTGAACAAAGGAAGTTTAAGTCTCCCACTCCCCCCCCTTACCCCTATTTAGTTCTTTCCATTCCCTCACCTCCCCCCCAATTTAGTGAGTCAGTTCGCAGACGGTTTCACACCTTTAATTTTTCTCCCTCGCGCTCCTGGTCAAGGAAACATCATTTCCTTGAATAAGGGCAGGTCTCCCTCTGTCGATGCTAGCATACATATTTTAGAGGATAGACCCAGAGGTCCCTGTACCTTGGTTTCATTAACATCATCAATGAGTTCCTTGGACCACTTGAGAGGAGTCCTTAGTCCCTCTTGGGATGGTTCTTTCTCACAATGCTCGACTTCAACTCCATCATCACACCATTGAGAGTCGTATAGGGTTTGTTCTGCACAGTACTTGTTCAAAGAACCTGGATGTCACCTAACTCCAACACATTGGTGAGTCCACTTGAGGGACCTAAATAGGTCATGTCCCTTTTTATTTCTGGGTTGCGTTGGAGTCAGTGTTCATAAGCCCAAGTAGTGCTTTGATATACCTTTATGATTGATACAACATACTTGTACCACAGAGACTCTAACTCTCAATCAGCGAGTTCACACAGCTATGTACCAGATCCAGTAGAACGTCCGTCATAAAGATGTAGAATTCCATGAAAATAAAATGGGTCCAATGTACCAGATCATTATTGTATTCAGCCTCACATAGAGGCAACCAACATTGTAACATCAATTGTATATGATTGGCTCTTGTATTTTAGAGCATAGATCAATTGATTCTTTTGACATTGTCACGAGCATGGGAATGCTCGCCTCGTCCATATACATGTCACACATTTATTGTATCTCACCCTTTGATGGGAACCGAATTAATACAAAAAAAAAATCCACCATGCCCCAGTCTCAGAAGCACCACCTCTACATAGCAAATCCTATGATGTCCATCGGCCATACGTTGAACTCCTGCCCTCACACATTAGGGGGTAATCTATTAACCTAAAAATCCCCCACATAGCTCCTTATGGCCTACACCACCCAAATACACCATCTCACAACACTCATATCACTCCATTAGACCTCCCATTAGACCCCCACACCTCCAAAATAGCCTAAGGATGAAGAAAAAGGGCTAAAAACCCCAAAAAGGAGCCCAAAATAGCCCCCTGGGAGCTAAAGCCCTCAAAAAGGGGCTAAAACCCTAAACGGGGCTAAAGTTAGGATAGAAGGGGATAAAATCCTAAACAAGGGGCTAAAACCCTAACCAAGGTCTTAACACCTTAAAACCCCTTGGAAAATCTATAAAAGGAGGGTGGGGGGTCACTCTCAAAAGACTTCTCCCATTGCCTATTGTTATGCTGCCCATGGATGCTTTGAGACCTTTTCCTCTAAAACCACCCACACTCCCTCTCCTCCATCTCCATTTCCATTTTGGCCATTGCTCCCCAACACAAAAAGAGGATTCCACAAGCTAGGGCATGGTGGCCCATTCCCACTAGAGAAGGTATACTTGTGCTTTCAGGTTTTTCTTCTTAGTTATTTAGTTTGCTTTGATTTCTAACCATTGTTTTTATTTGCACGTTTTGCTTAACATTGCTTGCAGGTTTTTCCATTGTAGCTTAGGTTTACTTTTTATATTTTGAAGGTGAAACCCTAAACTATGTTTGCAAGGGGTTCATCAACATTGCTTCTATTTCTTTCTGTCATTAGCTTAGCCTTAGTTTAGTTTACTGTTATTTACGCTCTATTTTATTTTCTGCTCCTAGTTTACATTTCCATTTCGTTTTTCTGCATTTACCATTAGCAGGAACCTACCCTTCTATCCTATAGATATAAGGGAGCCATTCCTGCCTCTATAGTAGGGAGAAATCCTTGCTACATGGTGTCCAAAATCTTCTCCCAACATGGGCCAAACAGACACTCTCCTCCGTAGGAGATAACATTGGAAATACGGATGATCCAAGGAGAACCTGGTTTGATTTCCAAAGAACAGGTATTGAGCTTTCTTGTCCTAATAATTTTATGTCCAAAACTTGATATTTTATGATTAGTTCAGAACCAAAGTGCTACTACCATGCTCGAAAGGATCTGAGATGGAAATTTTCCATGGATGAAGAGATGAATTCTCTTCAGAAAAACACTACTTGGGAGCTAGTTTCTCTTCCTCTGGGAAGGAAATTTGTTCAATGCAAGTGGGTGTTTTAGACCAAGGTTACTGCTGATGGAAGCACCTACAAATATAAGGAAATTATGGTGGCAAAAGGTTTCCCCTAGGTCCAAGGTGTGGACTACCATGAGGCTTTTGCACCGGTTGCAAAAATGGACTCTATCCACCTAGTTTCGGCAATTTCAGCATCTAAGCACTGGGAAGTGTATCATATGGATGTTAAGTCATCATTTCTACATGGATATTTTCATGAGGAGATATACATGAATCATCCTAAGGGATACATCTCTAATCCATCTTTGGTTTGCAAGCTAAAGAAGTCACTATACGGGTTAAAACAGGCCCCAAGAGAGTGGTATTCCAAGATGGATGCCTTCCTTCTCTCGCAAAACTTCCAAAGGTGTAGATCAGATCAAAATGTGTATATATAGAAGTATGATGTTCATTTGATTATTATTTTTTTGTATGTTGATGAATTACTGATCACAGGTAGCATACCGTTGCTTCTATTTCAGCCATCAAAACTACTTCCACAATGCATTTGAAATGAGCGATTTCGGGCTCTTAAAACAATTTTTTGGGCCTCGAAATTGAGAAAAATTATGATGGGATAATGGTCACTCAGTCCAAATACATATCAGACCTGTTATTCATGTTTAACTTGGTTGGATGTAGGCCTATACCATTCCCTTTATTTTCAGGGATCAGCCTTGAAGAAGGAAAAAGCACACCTCCCATGGACTGCACTATTTATCGACAGCTAATTGGTAGCTTGTTGTACTTGACACATTATCAGCCTGATATATGTTATGCTGTGAATGCTGTAACAAGATGCATGTAGAAGCCCCATGATATTCATTGGAAGGAAGCCAAGAGGATCCTCCAGTACATTCAAGTAACTAGGATCTACAGCATTCACTATGGTACAGACTCTGAGCTAGAGCTGGTTGGATACACAGATTTTGATTGGGAAGGTGATTCTTTTGATCAGAAGTCTACTTCTAGATATGTCTTCATGTTTTGTGGTGGCCCCATTTTCTGGTCTAGAAAAAATCAGGCTGCCATAGCATTATCTTTAGTAGAGGTCGGGTATTGAGGAGCAGTGAATGCTTGCATCCAAGCAGTTTGGTTGCAAGGCATTATTTCAAATTTTGATCTTGGTAGTACTCTGTCTAGTGTCGTATTTTGTGACAATCAAAGTGATATTAAGATATCCACAGATCCAGTTACCAGGTATAGGACCAATCATGTAGAGATACACATACACTATATCAGGGAGCTAGTGCATGACAGGACCATCATTCTGCAATACTACCCAACTGATGAGCAGATTGTAGACATCCTCACCAAGATATTTTTAGAGAAGAAGTTCACTTACCTTCGTTCACTGTTGGGGGTAAGTTCATCATGGTGATCCTACTACTTTCAGTGTTCAGCTTGAGGGGGGGGGTTTCCCACTGGGTTTTCCCTCTTTTCCTCATATAGTTTGTTTTTGAGCATTGTTTGAGTTTCGGTATTGTATAGGGTGACCTATGGCCTTAGTTTCTAGGGCCCTAGCCATTTTATGCATTTTATGTTTTCTACTCCTCCTGAGTATAGCTTAAGGGGGGGTGTTGGAGACATTTACCACCATACACACTCATTTTGGTTAGTTTGGCCTAGTTAAACCACTATCCTAAGTTTTATTGACTTAATTGACATTAGAGGAGCACTAGATGACATCAGCATGAGCACACCCATGCCTACCTTCAGTCAAGGGGGATAACTTAGCCTTCTCCTACATTCAGGGAGGCTAACTAGAGCACTCAAGGGGTGATCTGAGTGTCATTAATGCCCCATATTGCTAAATGATGGTTACAATGAGTTAAACATAGAAGTGAATGCGCCTTCCTTCATTAAATTGATTATTTGTTGATTATTTAATGAATTGGAGTCAAAAGGGGCACCTCCAACCACTTCGGATGGTAAGTTACACTTTAGTTAACCTCTTTGGGGTTCATTGGAGTCATTGATGCGCTACCACTTGTTGGTTGTCTTGCAGTGACATGTGTTTGAGCTACTTTTAGTTAGACTCTGACACTTATTGCACTCCAACTCATTAGAGGAAATTTGGGGTCTAAAATGGGCCTTATAAGAAAACGTGCCATCAATAAATTTTGTGAGTGGGAATTCAAGAACCAATAGAATTTCAATCAAATGAGTCAACCATAATGGTTGAATTGACATATTTGTCATAAAAGAACACTACTTTTTTTGTTCATATTTTTGACATATCTCCCTGTGTTTTTACTCAAATTTCAAGAGGGAGAGCTCGTTGGATGCAAAATTTAATTCCGCATCCAACGAGTATCCACAGTGCATACGTTTGAAGGACTCTTCTACCCCAAAAATAAGAAATACCTGAAAAAATGTGATGATGATGTCATCATCACATTTTTTCATGTATTTCTTGTTTTTGGGGTAGCGGAGTGTGTAAAAAGTATGCAGTGTGGGTACTCGTTGGATGCAGAATTAAGTTTCACATCCAACAAGCTCTACCGCTCATAATTTGAGTAAAAACACAGGGAGATATGTCGAAAATACGAACACAAAAAGTCATTTTTTTCATTCTTCCTCCAAAATTAATAACTATTATTTTATTATTTTAACTATTATTTTATTATTTTCCTTAGGAGGCCCATTTTAGACCCCAAATTTCCTCTAATTTTAGTTAGGGCTTGGTTGAGTGAATTAGGGTTTTGATCAGTGGTTAACTTGAGTGTTGATTGTGGCTTACATTCAGTTAAGCTAGACTCACTCATTCAATTCAAATGACCTCCTTGGGAATTTGAATTGCTTTGTCATTCATGCTTCTAGCATGATCATTGTATTGTATTATTCATTATTCATTTGATTATATAGAGTGGATACTCATTTTGTAGCACTATTATACAATTTTCATGCCTTATTGTCTAAAATCTCTTATGAGACTGTGTTTTAGTCTCTAGATTACTATGACAGATTAATATATAGAGGCTGACAAGTTCTAACCTTATCTAGATTTCATTGAAGAATAGGAAAATGCCATGATAGAGGCCAAGAAAATGGTCCTGAAAGTAGTAGGGGAAATGCATAAAATACCTGTGGCAACAACGAAAAATTCCATTGCTTTCCTAAGCTACTTGTCAATCGATTCCGTCGATCAGTATGGTATCCAAAATAGGGTTGTTGTTGTATCTACATCTAGAAAGGTAATTGTTAAAAAAAGAATGCTGGAGACTGTATGAGCCAATATAGATGTTATCAAACATAAATACAAGGGGGTTATAAGGTTATTCAAGTCACTAGTAGACAAAGGGATCCCTTTCTTCTAGGAAGAGAAGGGTCCTCTATTGTCCCAAAAGGAATATTGGGAATGTCTGGTTCAGTGCCGATTAGAAAACAACAAGTTTGGAGACATACAACAATCATTGTCAGGGAAGATTGTTTTTTATAAGTTGGCTAGTGAATTTGAATTGTTGTATGACTTTAAAGCCACCTGTTCCGAATTCCCTAAAACTTCATACCCAGAAATGATGGAGCTCAAAGCGCATGCATTCGACATGGTCATGGCGACTCTACCTGGTCCTAACTTATGGAGAGCTATTCAGCAATATAGGTCGACCAAATTCAAAACGCATCCATAGAAGTGGAAATGATAGTATGAGGGAAGTTTTTCGATGGTCACCTCCCCCAAAACTCTGTATAACTGTCACCCGCTAGATGGAAACATAGAATACTTTCGTGCATATTTTCTCTGGCAATCCATATTTCATTTTCTAGTTTTTTATGTAAATCGTGGCCGATGTGTCACCTACAAGTTTGTTAGAAGTTTTTTTTGAGTTGTAACAAATTTTGATTCCCAGATGTTGGTCTAGGAAGTCCGAAGTTCTATAAATATACCTCCTGAAGAAGGAGAAAGGGTTGAAACTGATGTAATTTTGCAGTGTATGCTTTCAAGAGTATTTTAATAAAGATGCAGAGCCGAGGTCAACATTTTACACATGGATTCATGTGTTGTTTATATTACAGTATGTTTCTTCCTTTCTCATGTGAATGTTTTTCTAGTTTATCTCTTCCATTATGTTTTCTTTCATGTCTAAAATAAGTGTATAACAGTTTGGAATTCATACATGCTATGCTCCATCTGTTGTTTTAGATATTCACCAAAGCTTTCTTCTAAAGTTAATACAGAATTCATTTTCCAATGCTTTGTGTTGATAGTCTGTTCATGTTCTTCTTCTGCACCAGACAATTATAATTTGACTGTGATTGATTGGCTATCTTGCCTCTGTGTTCAAATCATCTACACAAGTTCTGTTCATTTCTATTACACATCTTCGACTCCATCGCCCAATCGTTCTATGTCTTGTTTCAACCAATTTTGCTAATAATTTATAGTTTCACTTGTACATATCTGGCAAGGTTAATATTTGGTAAGATATCTCTCTCGGAAGAGCACAAGGTGATTTCTCTCTTTGAAAGTGGTTCTATTGTTACCTGGGAGCGAGCCTTCCGCAACCTTTGGCTCAATTCTAGTGCAAACATAGATAAGAACAGTCACTTATATAGAGTGGTCCTAGTACTTTCCTAGTGAGAATGGTCTTGTGGATGATATTAATATCATATAGAGAGTGGTATTGCATTCACTTGGAGATGAGTTCCTACATTCAATTGTAGATGATCATGTTCTGACATTTGTTTATGTTGTGGGTTATTCAACTTAGTATTTGGATATTGATGATAGTGGAGGTGATGCTCGAAATGATTCCATAGATGATGATTCTCGAGAAGATGTTAGAGATGATGATGTTCAAGATTATTCCAGAGATGGAAATTCTTGATATGATGCGATAGATTATGATGCTCGATCTGATGAAAAAGATGATGATGCTCAAGATGATGTGGCCATAGATGACTATGATCAAGAATATTCCATATATGATGATTCTTGAGATGATTCCCAAGATGATGATGCTTGAGATGATACCATAGATGATGATTCCATAGATTACCATGATGATGATGTTCCATGGATGATGATTATGTTTATTATCAACTAAAAACTCCCCATCACATATAGATTCATCAGTTAGTTGTATAGATGTATTGTTGTAGAATACCTTCCTTGTAAATAGAGAGTGTTAAATAAATGTAACTTCTCAAGACATTCTATTTTGTATTATTATTACTACCCCTTATAAAGATTTTGTTCCTATAATTATGGATTTCATTGATGTATTTTTTCATGTAAATTCTTGATGTAAAACATTAGTTGTAAGACGGGTCAGTAGTACCCACAAACGTATTATTGAAATGTATTTTTTATTCTTCCAAGGAAAGTCGAACCTTGAAACAAGGAGAAGTAAGCCCTGTTGAGTTATTAGGTCTCTCAACTGACTAGTATAAATATAAGAGGAACCTCCCTCATTTAGACAAGCAGAGCACTCAAGCAATTGTGTTAGAGATAGAAGGAGCATCCCATCTGGAGGAAAGTAAGTAACCTAGTCTTATTATTTGCATCTTACACTATACTTGGTTGAATTTTATACCAAGGATTTCTTTCTGGGGTTTCATGATCATGTTATGAATTTTGTTTATGTTGTGGGTTATTGAACTTAGTATTTGGATATTGATGATAGTGGAGGTGATGCTCGAAATGATGCCATAGATGATGATTCTTGAGAAGATGTTAGAGATGATGATGTTCAAGATTATTCCAGAGATGGAAATTTTTGATATGATGCCATAGATTATGATGCTCGATATGATGACAAAGATGATGATGCTCAATATGATGTGGCCATAGATGATTATGATTAAGAATATTCCATATATGATGATTCTTGAGATGATTCCCAAGATGATGATGCCTGAGATGATACCATAGATGATGATTATGTTGATTATCAAATAAAAAATCCCTATCACATATAGATTCACCAGTCAGTTGTATAGATGTATTGTTGTAGAATACCTTCCTTGTAAAGAGAGAGTGTTAAATAAATGTAACTTCTCAAGATATTCTATTTTGTATTATTATTATTATTATTACCCCTTATAAAGATGTTTTTCCTATGATTATGGATTTAATTGATGTATTTTTTCATGTAAATTCTTGATGTAAAACATTATTTGTAAGACGGGTCAGTAGTACCCACAAACGTATTATTGAAATGTATTTTTGATTCTTCCAAGGAAAGTTGGACCTTGAAACAAGGAGAAGTAAGCCTTGTTGAGTTATTAGGTCTCTCAACTGACTAGTATAAATATAAGAGGAACCTCCCTCATTTATACAAGCAGAGCACTCAAGCAGTTGTGTTAGAGATAGAAGGATTAGCCCATCTGGAGGAAAGTAAGTAACCTAGTATTATTATTTCCATCTTACACTATACTTGGTTGAATTTTATACCAAGGATTTATTTCTGGGGTTTCATCTCCACGATGGTTTTCTGGGATAAATATTTCTTTTCTCTTTTTTTCTGCTATGCTTGTATAACCACTTTTAAAATCTTACCATCTGAGCTATTTGACTAGCTCGCTACCTATGTGTGGGGTGTTTGAGTGGTCACTACCTATGGGTGCGTTGCTTGACACACCCACTACCTTTGTGTGGTATTTTTGAGTGGTTACTTCCTGTGTATTGTTTTTTTGAGTGACCCACTTCCTCTATGTAGTATGTGTGAAAATTAAGACCAAAATTAGAACAATTGAACTCAGAAAATTACTTGAAAATATGCAAGAAACACTCAAGATGGAGAGTGAATATGTGAAATACAGAAACTGTTTATAATATTGATTTATATAATCCATAATTAAATATATTTAGGCTTCTCATAAAATATATACTCCAAATATTTGAAATCTTTAGGCGGTTATTTGAATTGGTACAATAGTAGGCGTACTAAACTAGTCAAAATACAACATAGGTGAATAAACCTATTTACAAATTAGTCAAGATCCTCACGAATTTGTTGAATGAGTGTATGCAGGTCATAAATTATGGAAAATATAATTTATCATGATTTTATTTTAGGAAAATAAGGGAGGTGATATGGTGCAAAAAAAAGGAAGTCTACCTTAAAACTAGGTTTAGTTTTTTCCTTAAAACTACAAAAAAGCTAGAAGGACAGGAAAACGCAGTAATGCGTAGTTTCCATTATGGTAACTATGTGGATTGGAATAATATTAACTAGGAAATTTAGTGACTCACTCCATGAGGTATTTTTGGAAAATTTTCCCTAAAAAATGGGTTTAGGTGCAAACTATCTAGTGTAGGACCTAGGAATTAATCAAAAATATTAATTATTTTATCCTGAGTGTTGGGATGTGTTTTGATTATTCCAACACCCCCTGTTAAGCATAAGTTGAAGTAAAATATCGTAAAAATATCATAGATACAGGGCTGAGAAACAAGTCTTAGTCATCCTTTACATACTTGTCAATACAAAACAATGAAAATAGGAAAACCCACAAGTGTGAAAATCCTCCCTCAAGCATGGACATGAACAAAACTGTACAAAATATGGTCTTCAATATATATTCATGACATGATCATATATCCCAAGTAAAGAATTGATATTAATGAACATACTCTATGAAAATATGTTAGTGAATATGTTTGCAACTTGCTCAACTGATGTGCAATATTGTAGATCAATGACCCCATCCTGCAAAAGTCCTATGATGTAGTGCATATGGATATCGATGTGTTTGGTTCACTTCCTTAGTACTGGATTATTTGAGTTATGAATTGTGATATGTTTTTCATAATAGATGACTGTAGAAGTCTCTTACTCAATCCCAAACTCTCAAATTATTCCCTACAACCACAACCATTAAGTAGTTGCATTCACAAATCCTGTATACTCTTCCTCTATAGATGAAAGTGCGATTGCACTTTTGTTATTTATTGACCAGATTATTGGTCCATATTTAGGAATAAACACATATCATGAATTTTATTTCCTATAATAGTTGTCACCTTCCCGATAAAAGTCATTAAAACCAACTAACTCTAGGATAGATTGTGAAACATAGTGAATCCCATGAGTTTTTGTTTCTTGTAGAAAGTTTAAGATTATTTTAGATAACTTCAAATTGATTTCATGAGGTTGATACATGTTTTTAGAACTCACACTCACTACATAAGATATATCAGGTCGAGTATGATTCAAATAAAGAATACAACCAACCAGTTCCCTATATACGGTGTTGTTTTCCCACAGAGGTTATTGCGCTTCTTCAAGATTAACTCCTGAAAGGAACAGAGTTTTGATTGGATTGAAATCATTCATTCTAAACTTATTTATCATATCTGAAGAATAATTATACTAATTTAAATTTATTCCAATATTTGATTGAGAAATATCAATGCCTGAAAATTGGCTTAAGAATCCCAAATTAGTCATAGAGAAGGCATGGTTCATTGCACTATTCAAAGAGACAATTTATTCCTTGAAACTTCCTTTGATCAGAAGTTAATACACATACAATAAAATAATTTTTAATCAAACATGAATCCTCTACAAATAAACATTTGGATCAGACTTGCATCTACAATAGTTCATTGATAGAAAAAATCCATCAATCTTAGCGTACCAAGGTTTGGTAGCTTGTTTTAGCCCATACAATGATTACTTCAACTTGCACACAAGATATGTATTAGTAAAAAAACCTTTTTCCTGCTTCATATATATCTATTTTTGTAATATCACCATGTTCAAAAGCACTCTATATATCCATGTGATGTACTTCCCTCTGCTTGGAAGTTGCAATGGCCAAAACTAGTCTTATAGAATCCATCTTTGCAACTGGTGAAAATGTATCATTGTAGTAAATTCCTTGGAGTTTGGATAATCCATTGGCCAATAAACTTGCATTATACTTCATAGGATAACCATCAGAAACAAATTTAGTTTTTAAAACCCACTTACACTTGACTAGCTTTTTCCCTAGGGGGATAACTACTAGATCACATCTATCATTATTTTCAAGCAAATGAAATTCCTCCTTGATGGATGATTTCCATATTATGTATTCACATGAATATTTATATTTATATAGATCATATTCAACCATTACAAAACACTTATCATCAAATAAAGGTTCCTTGAGAAAAATGACACTCTCGAATTGACATCTAGTCCTCCTAGAATCTCTAGGATTCCCACCTAGTTCCCCAGCTGCTTGGATGGTATTTTCTACCCACTTTGGTATTGTGGGGATGTTTGGATATACAATTAAATAATTACTATAATACATATCATAACAATAAATCTCATTAGTTCCTTCACTTACAACCAAAGGTGTAGGAGGTGAGGAGAACTTTCCAATTGGTGTTGCTACCATAAGCTCTCCTTCGAACTGAACACTCCTTTCAATGAAGTATTTTTGAGTGATCATATTGTACCCTTTGGAATATTTATAAGACCCAAAAAACTATCACTCTTGGATTTGGGGCTCCAAATCCCTCCTTTCATCTAGTGGAATTATATCCCACGCTCTTGAGCCAAAAATCCAAAAATGAGACAAATATGGTTTGCGCCCACTCCAAGATATGAAAGGAGTAAGTCCATAAATATTGTTATGAGTAACCCTATTCTGTATGTAGGATGCACATCTTATAGCTTCAGCCCAAAAATTTGGTGTCAAATCCTTAGACTCCAACATACAAGTAGTCATCGCCTTGAGGATTTTATTCTTCCTCTCAGCCACACCATTATGTTGATGTGTGTAGGGAATATATTATTGCATCTAGATACCTACATGTTCACAATATATAATTAAATTAGAATTGACATATTCACCACCATGATTAGATCTGAGGATTTTGAGTTTCCTCCTAGATTGGTTCTCAACCAAGGCCTTGAAAACCTTTAAGTGGTCAAAGACTTCAGACTTGAGTTTAAGGAAGTAAACCCAACAGTACCTATAAAATTCATATATGATGGTAAGGACATACTTTTATTGAATCATGGACATATTAGAGAAGGGAACAACAATGCCACTATGGATGAGCTCAAGAGGTGTTGAGGTTCACTCATACTTATGCTTTTGGATGTTTTCCTATAATGCAAACCTAATTGACTCCTTTAGAAAAATTTATATTTGGTAATCCTAAAACCATATCTTTTTCACACAAATTTAAAGTGTATTTATAGTTTAGATGACCAAACCTCTCATGCCAAAGTTTTCTTGCTTCGTTGCCATGTCTGAGGAGAGAAGAGGGGTTAGAGAAAGGCATGAAGTGTGAGAACCTGTATACTTTAGAACTATGATCCACAAAACCTTTATCAATGAATATACCATTCACAATATAAGCTATTTCAACTTCATTGGGAGAGAAAAAAACCTTCTTAGGAGTCCCATTATGGGTCATGTGGTAGACTAACAAGATATTAGCAGGAAGACCTAGGACAATGCTTGAAACTAAGGCATGTACTCTCTCTTGGACTTTGAAATCGGATCCTCCTCCCTTGTTTCTTATGCCAACAGGGAGGGATATGTTGTTCTTATCTAGCACTTGAGTCAACATATCTATCTACTTCTTCATGCAATATCTCTCATGATGAAATCCATTACCACAGTATGCGCACTTGCTTCCTTCACCTTTACCTTTCTTCTTCTGAAAGGTATTGTTTTTTGAGTTTGAGGAATCCTCTTGAGACTTAGACTTGTTTCCTTTTATATCCAGAGGATTCTTAGCCTTCTTCTTTCCTTTGGAATCGAACTTGGAATACACAAAAACCAAATCTTGATCTTTGGAAGGTTTGATGGTTCCCATCAAGACCAATTTTTCTTGATCCTGAGTCAAGGATACATTGAAATATGATAGTGAAATAATATTCCAATTTAGAGATGTCAACTTGGAGGAATGGAAAGTCAAAAAAAATACTAAGTAATCATGTATAAACTTCTTAAGGATGGCCAAGATTAGTTTTTCATCTTTTTTTTCAATGTGACATTGTTTTAGCTGCAAATCAAGTGATTTGAATTTTGAGAAGTAGGCTTGCAAGGATTCGAAGTTGTGTGGACTCAATGCTATAAAATCATTCTCCATTTGGTAACTTCTCATATTATAAGTATTCCCAAACAAATATTTAAGTTTCTCCCATCCTTCATTCGTTGTTGTAAGACCATCAAGTTAAAATAGAAGGTCTATGGAAATGCTGAGACATAAGATACCATACGCCTCATCTATCATATTAAGTCATTTGATATTCTTTGCCACTGCATTAGTATCACCTTTAGTTTTCATGGTAACTCTGTATATTCCCTTACTCCTCATAAGAATCTCCATCGTTGTGTTCCATTCAAAGTAATTGAATGGGGTCAAGATGATTGGTTGAAATTGATCCATTCTTCAGCAACTAGCACTTTGACCAGACAATATCCACTCCTAGTGAATGATTTTGATCGTGCAAAATAAAATTGAAGAAAAGAACAATATAGATACTAAGGATCCCAAACCATGTGGAAATTAACCCCAATCTTAGAACAATTGAACTCTCAAAATTGCTTGAAAATATGCAAGCAAAACTGAAGAAGGATAATGAATATGTAAAAATCCACAAACTATTGATGATATTAATTTACATCAGCCATGATTAAATAGATGTAGGATTATCATAAAGTATATACTCTAAATATTCAAAATATTTAGGAGGATATTCAAATTGGTACAAAGAAGGCTTACTAAACTAGTCAAAATCCCCCACATGTGAATAAAGCTTTTTCAAAATCAGTCAAGATGCTCATGAATTTGTTAAATGAGTTTGTGAAACTAATAAGTGATGGAAAGTATGCTTTATAATTAATTTATTTGAGTAAAATAAGGGAGCTCAGTTGGTGCAAAAAACAAGGAAGTCTACCTTAAAACTAGCATTAGCCTTTTCCCTAAATATGCAAAAAAGATGGAAGGAATGGAAAAAGTAGTAATGTGCAATTTCCGTTCTGGGTAGTCTATGGGTTGGAAAAATATTATACAAGATATCTCACTACCTCCATGAGGATGTTTTGGAAAGTTTGAGCTCAAAAATGGGTTTGGGTGCAAACTAGGTAGTGTATGACCTAGGAATTACTAAAAAAGACTAATTACTTTACCCTGAGTCTTGGGATGGTTTTTTAATATTCCAACAAGATGTTTGAGTGAGTCGATGCATTAATGGACTATGATTTAGGGCTGATACTCTTGTTATGAACTATTTATGGGTGACACTCTTGGCATAGAGTTTGTCTCCCTTATAGAACATTGAATTTTTGGGGATGACACTACCTTATGGGGGTTCTCTTGAAGGATTCTTTCCATTGTTGTGGAAATTTTGTGGCTACCATTCATTGCTAGGAATTTGTTGACTATATTTGTTAATGTCTTGGAGTTGATATTATATGTGCCCATATTCTCCAACAATTTATTGTATTCTCTCTCATAGGTATGTGCATAGATAAATATTTACACTTGAAAGTTGTCCTTTTATATCCAAATTTTATTACTTAATACAGAGTGAGATTGGTGTAAGTGGCCAAGAAATGTGAAATCATAGAATGAGAATGTGAAATCTTGTCCTTTTAGATATCAATTAGTAATTATATTGTGAATGTTCATAATTGAAGGGAGATAATTGTTGATGAAATTGTCATTGATGCCAACATGGACTTATGGTGGCCCCACAGGTTGTCATTGATGCTACAATGTCCTACTTGCAGTAACTTGGACCCCTAACAGAGTTGGTTAGTTCCTTGAAACATGTTGTACCCAGTAGATAAGGTACATATACCCACAAGGTTGGATCTTGAAGCCACCACCTAGTTGAAGATATTGAAGACCATGTTGATGGTGTTGAATACCCTCGAGATGGTCCTAAAGCATTGGTTGATGATAAAAAATACCTAGATCATTTGGAGATGAATTAATGACCCATTTTGTGGTCATTCATGTTCTAATGGTGTTATGGTACCCCAATAAAAGTTATGGAAAACCCACAGGTGATGTCATGATGGATCTTGATCCTTTGAGGTATTCTGGTGTGGTTGAGGTGGTTGAAAAATAACATGAATCCTCTTTCTTGATAAAGAATCCCTTGGACCTATTATATTTTATTAATATCTGATTAAATTATCTAGGATCTTTATCTGAAAGAATAAAAAGTATAGAAAAATGGATAAGATGTAAAATATGCACAAGACCCAAATATTTTCACCAGGGAAACCATAAAGGAGAAAATCGTGCAAACTTCTTCAAAATAGTAAGATGATGAAAAGCAGTAATAAGAAATGTTCATCATCTATCTTTCTCTTCTCCTATGACTGTCTCTCTCTCTCATGCACCTTAGAGAGTGTGTTTAGTGTGTATAAATGAGGGAGAGCACCAACCTATTTATACCCTTTCAAGTCACTTACCAAATATAAGACTTGATCCTACATCTCATCTCACATGGGGCCCACTTTTCCTAAAGAGACCACGATTACATATCACATGATGTTACACTGGGGATTATTGCCCCCAATTACAACAAAGGTTGTACCTCAAGGTATAGACACAATTTACACAACCCATAAATGGGTAACACACATACCCAATGGGGGGACAACAAAATACAATGATAATATACATCATAATATATTTTGAAGTTACAAATACATCAACACTCCCTATTAAATAGGAAGGTATCCTCTCTCTACATATTCATCAACACATCTGGTCAGGTTCTCATCCCATTATCATCACTAAGTCATAGATTCTTCATCATAGTTTCTGTCATCATCTTCTTATAATTTTATCATCATCCCATACTATCTGTTATTAGAAGTTTATATAGTGCCAACCCCTTTTCATGTTGGATGTAGGCCTAGTCCTTTTCTAGGTCTTCATCTATAATGCATGTTATCTACCAAAATAATTTTATTTTTCAATAAGTTCACTTAGAAAATTTATTTTGTGATAGGATGAAGAATTCAAGTCATGTTATGAAATATTTTAAGAAGACTAACAAATTGTGGATCTCTGGTATTTCGATATCTGATAAAATTGAAAGTTTTAGCATTTGGTGGCTTAGGTAGGTTTTCCAACATCTCATTAGCCACCAAAAAGGTTTGGTTTCAGTAGCTAATAGTTTAATGTAGGATCATAGTTATCCATCGAAATCTATCTCGTTCAATTATTCGTTAAAAGGGACTTTCAGTGGCTTAGGTGAGACTTTCAAACAACTCATTAGCCACCGAAAAGTATTGGTTTCAGAAGCTTAGCAAGTGACCGAAGGAGGGCATTAACCACTGAAAGCAAATGAAATGCTTTGGGGAAAATTCAGTTTCAATGGCTTAGGAAAAAGTGTTGATGGTTCATTATCCACTGAAAGGCCTATGTTTTGACGGTTAAACGAGGATATTTGAAGAGATTATAATCCCTCGAAATCAAGTTTTACAAGAAAGTTTGGAAATAAAGTTTCATTAGCTTATGTGAACAGGTCAGTGGTTCATTAGCCACTGAAAGCTTTGGTTTCAGCAGCTAGCAGACAAAATCTTGGGTGCCCTTAACCACCGAAAAAGATGAAAGAGGAAACGGTTAACTGTCGATCAAATCAAAGCTCGTCACCACAGTAGAGATCATGATAGGGCATTATAAACTAGTAAAAGGATAGGGAAACTGCAACAAGGCATAAGTAAATGACTGAGGAGACCATTATTTATCTGAGGAGGACCGATGTGATTCAAAACCCTAGTCTTCCCTCCATCTTTCCAACAAACTAAAGAAAATCTCCACTGAATATCAGTTTGAATGAAAAATGATTGTTGGGAAAGTGATCTTAAAAATATCACCAAAGGACATCATCCTCTTACCCAAGCATTTCTCAAGTAGTTAAAACCCTCATAATCAGTGCCCTATCGTCCAATACACTCCACCTTCGATTGCATGATTCCTCGCCGCTAGAAACCACCTCTAAAAGTAGGCCTGCTAAAAAACCACCTCTGAAAGTCATCCTACTAAAACTATTTCACAGAACTTGAATTCAATTTTTGTAGGAACTTAGGAGCACATTAAGCAAATGAAGAAGGGAGGGCCTTCTCTAAGGAAATAATTAGGAGACATCAACTAACTGGAAGCACATCCATAAGTCTGCCGGTTCTTCAAAGATATTGGATGCTACAAATTTTGTGAAAAAGTTCAAGGTTCACACCAGTAGGTGGCTGAGGCATTTTCTCTCTCTTTCAATGGCTTCAAGGCACTCATAGGTAAGGAGGAATTCATGGTGGATGAAACCCTAATTGTAGAAGTGATTGAACTCCCTAGAATTGGGGAGAAGTGGTTTAAAACCACCATTACAAAGGATGTGGAGTTCATATCTTATTTGAAGCCTGAACACAGAGAGGTGGTGTGAAATAAAAGTGTCCCATCCACCTGGCTAGAAGAGAGGTGGCAGCAATTACTGAAGGCCATTGTGGTATAGATAACATGCGAAGGAAGATACAACAGGGCCGTGATTTACCATTTCAAACTAATGAACCACTTGATAGGAAAGAGCCCACTAAATTTACCTTTATACATAGATAGGAGCCTGGAGAAAATGGCACACCAGGTGAAGGCTTAGCCAACTAAGATTGCTGGAATATTGTCTCACCATGGCCTTATACAACTCCTTATCCAATAATTGCTGAAGAGGAGAAATATGGAATGGACACATTTCTCGTTTTGGAATGGTTTTGAAATAGGCCTACAGCTAGAAGAGAAGGGAAATTCACCTTCGAAAAAATCTAGCACCCCAAGGAGTGGAAAGAGGAAAAGAAGGGCTATCTCCCCAACAACAACAGAACAACCACCTTCCTCTTCTAAAACCAAGTAGGTTAAAAGAAACCTAGATTTTAGTGAAAAGGGAAAGGAAATCACAACAAATAGTGGAAACATTTTAAACCTTCCCTACTCAGATTCTAAAGAAGAAAGAGAGGATAGTGCTGACCTATCAGTGCAGGTTGTAGCAAGAAATCAAGAATTCCCATCATCTACACCAAAAGAGAAAGATGAACCAGTAGAAAAGGATTCCTCTAGCAAGCCCAGGACACAGAGGATAAATCAGTTGCTGAGACAAGTGTATGAGATGGAAATTTTAGAAAGAGAGATAAAGAAAAACAATGCTATATTGACCAAGAGGAAGAAGCAGCTGCACAATTATTTCCTAGAGATGAGAGAAAGGTATATCTTTATAAAAAGACTAAACCTAAGATACATGAAAGACAACATTAGGCTATACAGAATGATCCATATTTAGAGGTTGTAGGTGAAGAATGCCAAACCAAACCCTAGCACTCATCTTACACTAGAAACCCTAGATAAAGAAATAGTAAGCCTTCAGCATCTAGATTCAATCCAGGATGCTGCTAACCTTCCAAACATTGACCAGTCTAAATAAAAATCAGAAGATAAGCAACATAAATTTAAAGTATAGTTTTGGAGGTTGCTTAAATTTTTTTGCAGAACAAGGATTTCGGTGGCTTAAACGGACGCTGAAGCAGTTCATTAGCCACCGAAAGAAGCACTTTCAATATCTAACAGATCCGACATTTTGATCCCTTAACCACCAAAGGCAAAAAGAGGTATAGGATCAAATTTTGGCAGAAAGGACCAGTTTTGGGCGAACATAACTAGCTCAGGGATGAAGTATCAAGATGAAAGGCACTGAAGAACAACATCAAGGAAGCTATGCTCTAGTTTTGCATACATAAAAGGAGAAAGGGTCAGAAACACTAACTGTCCAACAATCAGTGAGTTATCTAGTAGAGGACCAGTGGCAGTTGATTCCTAGTACTCACTTTAGTCATCAAAGGGTTCAAACAGTGGACGAGTTTTTTAGTTAGATAGTCTGGTAGTTAAATTATGGTTTTTTAACCTAATTTTGCAAAAACAATTATTATGTCTATTTTTAGTAAATCAAATCCAATTTTTCAGGATCTGAATATTTTTTAAAGGCTATAAAGCCTAATACTTATGTTATTGAAAGGGTTTGACTTCAGGGACCTGTAGACCATTACTTTTGTCAAGCTTCTCATATTTCTCATGACCTAATATAAGCTCTTTTCCTATCATATGTTCAGATTCCATTTCTTGTCTATTCTGTGCTTATGCTTGAATGTGTTATTTAGGTTAATTGATGTCTAATAGATGTCATCCTATTGGCATATTGATTATTTGAATTATAAGTACCTTCCTTGTGATGATTAGCCATTTATATATGTCTGTTTTATGTATGAATCTACCAACATGATAAGTTCTCCATCTCTGCACCATATTATCAAACCTGTGAACAGTGGTATTTAGAAGCCTTATCCCTGATTGAGTTTCATGCATGTCTTGAGAGTGTGAGGTCCTCTAGGTCACCTGACTTGATCAACTTAGAAAACCTTAAAAATATTTAAGGTACCAGGCATCCTGGAGCTCCAACCTAGAGGAGTTTCTAGAGTGATAACAAATGTTATCTCCCAAAATAACTTTATTTTTCAATAAGTTCAATCAAAAAAATTATTTTGTGATAGGATGAAGAATTCAAGTCATGTTATGAAATATTTTAAGATGACTAACAAATTGTGGGTCTTTGGTATTTTGATATCTAATAAAATTGACAGTTTTTAGATTTCAGTGGCTTAGGCGGGTTTTCCAATAGCTCATTAGCCACTAAAAGGCTTTGGTTTCAGTAGCTAATAGTTTAATGCAGTATCATAGTTATCCATCGAAAGCTAGCTCATTCAGTTATTCATTAAAAGGGACTTTTGGTGGCTTAGGCGAGACTTTCAAATAGCTCATTAGCTACCGAAAATGTTGGTTTCAGTAGCTTAGCAAGCCACCGAAGGAGGGCATTAACCACTGAAAGAAAATTAAATGCATTGGGGAAAAGTCAGTTTCAATGGCTTAGGAGAAATTGTTGATGGTTCATTAGCCATAGAAGGGCATGTCTTTTGGTGGTTAAACAAAGAGATCCAAAGAGACTATAATTTGTCGAAACCAAGTTTTACACGACCGTTTGGAAATAAATTTTCGGTGGCATAGGAAAGCAGGTCAGTGGTTCATTAGCCACTGAAATATTTGGTTTTGGTAGCTAATAGACAAAATCATGGGTGCCCTTAAGCACTAAAAATGCTGAAAGAGGAAACGGTTAACTGCCGATCAAATCAAAGCTCGTCAGCATAGTAGAGATCATGATAGGGAATGATAAACCACTGAAAGGACAGGGAAACTGCATCAAGGAATAAGTAAATGATTGAGGAGGATGTTATTTATCTAAGGAGGACCGATGTGATTCAAAACCCTAGTCTTCCCTCTATCTGTCGAATGAACTACATGCAATCTCCACTCAATATCCAGTTTGAATGAAAAATGATTGCTAGGAAAGTGGTCTCGAAAATATCACCAAAGGCCATCATCCTCTTACCAAAGAATTTATCAAGCAGTTAAAACCCCCATAATTAGTGCCCTATCCTCCAGTACACTCCACCTTCGATTGCATGAATCCTCACCACTAGAAATCACCTCTGAAAGTCAGCTTGCTAAAAAAACCACCTCTAAAATTCAGGCTACTAAAACTCTTCCACAGAACTTGAATTGAATTTTTTGCAGGGACTCAGGACCACATTCAGCAAATGAGAAAAGAGGGCCTAATCTCAGTTAATAATTAGGAGACATTAGCTACCTGGAAGCACATCTAGAATTTTTCCAATTCTTCAAAGATTCTAGCTGCTACTAATTTTGTGAGAAAGTTCAAGGTTCACACCAGCAGGTGGCTGATGCATTTTCTCTCTCTTTTGAAGGCTCCAAGGAACTCGTAGGTAAGGAGGAATTCATGGTGGATGAAAACTGAATTGCAAAAGTGACTGAAATCCCTAGAACTTCCAAGAAGTGGTTTAAAATCACCATTACAAAGGATGTGGAGTTCAGATCTTATTTGAATCCTGAACACATAGGGGTGGTGTGGAAGAAAAGTTTCCGATCCACCAGGCTAGAAGAGAGGTGGCAACAATTACTGAAGGCCATTGTGCTATATATAAATTTTAAAGGAATACACAACATGGCCTTTATTTACCATTTCAAACTAATGAACCACTTAATAGGAAAGATCCCACTAAATTTACCTTTCTACTTACATAGGAGCCTGGAAAAAATCGCACACTTGGTGAAGTTTCAACCAACTAAGATTGCTGGAAGATTGTCTCACCATGGCCTTTACAACTCCTTATCCAAGAATTACTGAGGAGGAGAAATATGGCATGGACACATTTCCTGTTTTAGAATGGTTTTGAAATAGGCCTATATCCAGAAGAGAACGAAAATTCCCCTTCGAAAAAGTCTAGCACCCCAAGGACTGGAAAGAGTAAAAGAAGGGCTATCTCCCCAACAATAGCAGAATAGCCTCCTCCCTCTTCTAAAACCAAGAAGGTTAAAAGAAACATAGATTTCAGTGAAAAGGGCCAGGAAATCACAACACCTAGTGGAAACATTTTGAACCTGCCCTACTCAAATTCATAAGAAGAAAGAGAGGAAGGTGTTGACCTAGCAGTGCAGGTTGTAGCAGGAAATGAAGAATTCCCATCACCTACACCAAAAGAGCAAGATGAGCTGGTAGAGAAGGCTTCCTTTAGAAAGCCCAGGACATAGAGGATAAATCAGTTGCTGATACAAGTGTATGAGATGGAAATTTTAGAAAGAGACATAAAGAAAAACAATTCTATATTGACCAAGAGGAATAAGCAACTACACAATTCTTTCCTAGCGATGAGAGAAAGGTATATATTTCTAAAAATACTAAACCTAACATGAAGGAAAACACTAGGTTGTATAGAATGATCAGGATTTAGAGGCGGCAGGTGAAGAATGCCAAACCAAACCCTAGCACTTATCTTATACTCGAAATCCTAGGTGAAGCAACAGTAAGCCTTTAGCATCCAGAATCAAGCTAAGCTGCTTCTAACCTTGCAAACATTGAGCAGGATGAATAAAAATTAGAAGATAAGTAACATAACTTTAAAGCATTATTTTGGAGGCTGCTTAAATTCTTTTGTAGAACAGGGCTTTCGGTAGCTTAGGTAGATGGTGAAGTGGTTCATTAGCCATTGAAAGCAGCACTTTCGACAGCTAACAGACCTGACATTTTGATCCCTTAACTACCAAAAGCAAAAAGAGGCACAAGATCAAATTTTGGCACAAAGGACCAGTTTTGGGCAAAGATAACTAGCTCAGGGATGAAGTATAAAGATGAAAGGCATTGAAGAACAACATCAAGGAAGGTATGTTCGAGTTTTGCAGTTACAAAAAAGTAGATAGAGTCACAAACACTAACTCTCCAACAATCAGTGACTTATCTAGTAGAGGACCAGTGGAAGTTGACTCCCAATACTCACTTTAGTCCTCAGAGGGTTCAAACAGTGGACGAGTTTTTCCGTTAGATAGTCTAGTAGTTAAATTAGGGTTTTTTAACCTAATTCTGCAAAAACAATTATTATTTCTATTTTTAGTAAATCAAATCCAATTTTTCAGGATCTGAATATTTTGTAAAGGCTATAAAGCCTAAGACTTATGTTATTGAAAGGGTTCGACTTCAGGGACATGTAGACCATTACTATTTTCAAGCTTCTCATCTTGCTCATGACCTAATATAATCTCTTTTGTTGTCATATGTTCAGCTACCATTTCTTGTCTATTCTGTGCTTATGCTTGAATGTGTTATTCAAGTTTAGTAAGGTGAATTGATGTCTGATAACTATCATCCTATTGGCATATTGATGATTTGAATTATAAGTACATTCCTTGTTAGGATTAGCCATTTATATATATTTGTTTTATGCCATTTATATATATTTGTTTTATGTATGAATCTACCCGCATGGTAAGTACTCCATCTCTGCACCATATTATCAAACCTCTGAACATTGGTAGTTAGAATCCTTATCCTTGATTGAGTTTCATGCAGGTCTTAAGAGTGTGAGGTCATGTAGGTTACCTGACTTGATCCACTTAGAAAACCAAAAAAACATTTAAGTTACTAGGAATCCTCGAGCTACAACCTAGAGGAGTTTCCTAGAGTGATAACAAATTGGCGCCATTATCGGGGAGAGGATATTGAAGCTCAGCTTCCCTGGGAGACGACATAGATCATGCTTTGTTGATAGACAAAGTTTGGAAAATATTCTAGTTGTAATCATCTACGACTCCATTGAAATATGGTGGTTCAAGAAGACCATGTACCAGAGAAAACCCTCAAGGGCCACCAGCAACACCTATATCAGATCCAGAAGAGATTCTGAGAAGAGCTAGGGCTTCACTAAGGCATACTAGCAGTGCTGTAAAGGAAGCTACATCAGGTATTTCAAGAAATATTTCTGTTATTATTGCTTCTATTGAAACATTTAATTTTTAGGAATTTATAAATACATCAGAAAATTTTAGGGTTTGGGTATCTTCAAGCACTGCTACTTGTGAAGATCTAATCCTTGGTGACTCCACTAGGATAAGTTTATCACCAAAACTCTGTCAGATACCACCTACATCAATAGTATCTCCTTCCACACTTTCCATACCCATTTCCAACATGGATGCCCCTCTGACCAAAATGGAAAGGATCTTGGTAGCTAGGTATGCCCCTCTAAATTTACCTAACCACCCTCTTGGCCATGCCCACTAGAGACTATCTCAAATACATGCCTAAATTTATTGGAGAGGGAGATTTCATAGTTGAAGAACATCTAAAGGAATTCTACAGTTATCCTGAGAACATAAATAGAGAACATGAAGATGTGTGGAATAGGGTTTTTGTGCAAAGCCTAGATGGTGAGGGTAGGAAATGGTTCAAAGAACTTCCTGTTGGATCAATAGCATGAATTGAAGCCCTAGATGACATATTTCTAAAGAACTGGGGAGAGAGGAGAGACCACCTCTATTATATCACCGAGTTTAGAAACTTGAAAAGAGAGAATGGGGAGTCTGTCTCCAACTTCACCAATAGGTTTAACAATATGTTCAGCAAGATCCCCACTGACATCAAGCTCACTGATACCTCGGCCAGAATCACCTATGCAAATTCTTGTGACTCTAATTTCTTCCTACTTCTCAGAGAGAGGAGATCTACCTCCCTATCACTCATGCAGGATGCTGCCCTAGAGGTAGAATCTAACATTGTAGCATCTCAGAAGGTCAAAGGTAAGATAGATAGGAAGAAACATCCTACAGACCCTCTTGGGGCTTCTTCGTCAGAGAACAAAATTTACAAAATGGCCAAGCTCTTAGATAATTTGACTGTTGAAATGTCTAAGCTAAAAGACTAAGGACAGATACCTGTGAGGGGTAAATGGCTAAGTGATTTTGTTCCTCGAAACTCTAATTTTGTCTCTTACAAAAGAGGCAACCCCCCAGCCCAGATCCTCATAAGGGAAAGGAATCACGTTTAAGATTATAGAATCATAGCTCCCTTTCATAATGTTGTACTAGAAGAAGAACCAGAGTTCATTCAAGAAGAAGGAGAGGCTGAAGAAAACATCAACTGCATGGAGGATGAAGTTGATTATTCTTTTTTGACACAGACATAATATGAGGATGTTGTAATGTATGAGCAGATCAGTGAAGAAGTAGTATATAAGGTAGATGATCAGGGAGGTTATAATCTGAGGTCCACGCTGATTGTTCCCCCTAAGAAGAATGTTGTTCCTGCAAAGTAGCTTGTTGCACCAGCTAAAAAGGTTACTGTTCCACTAAAGAAAATGGTTGTCATTCCCAAACAGCTGCAAAAGCTAGTACATTCATCAACCTCTGATCTTTTTGAACTCAAATATCTAGTATAAGAGGTAAGGTTTACTGATAAACTACATTATTCATTCAATCTTGAGTCAGAGATTTAGAAATTGAAGATCCCTTTCTTATTAATAGAGCTAATGAAAAATGATGCATTCAAATATTCAATACTGAAGTCCCTTCAATCAAAGATACATATAGATACTGACTTTTTCAATCTACAAGATGATAAACCTATTGTAACCCTAGGCCCTATGATTGAAGAACTAAGCGATTCTTGCCCATATTTCTACATATATTTGAATATCCATGATAATGTCCTTCATAACTGCTTGCTGGACTCAAGAGCTTCCCATAACCTAATTCCAAAACCTATGATGGATGAGCTTGGCATTAGCATTACAAAACCCTACCATGATCTGTTCTCCTTTGACTCCAAAAAGGTCAAGTGCTTGGACCTCATCAAAGACCTTGTTGTAAACCTATCTCATCTACCCTCAAAAAGCAAAGTGATGGACATTGTAGTGGCTGATATCCCTCCTAAATTTGGTCTCTTACTGTCTCGATTATGGATTAAAAGGATAGGTGGCACCCTTTATATGGACCTTACATATGCTACAATCCCAATGTTTTGAGGGGATATGAAGAGGCTTTATAGAGAGAATCAGCTTGCCTACATCATAAGCAATGAAAAGAATTCAGTGAACCACCCCATCTATGTAGTAGACACAGATTTGGTTCATGCATTATACAAATAGATGATTCTCAGCCAATACCATTCCATCTTACCAAGACCACCTATCAGCAGCCTGAAGAAGTGACCACATCATTCTGGAACATGTATTTTGATGGGGCTAGCACTCAAAACTCAGTAGGTGCAGGTGTAGTATTGATCTCTCCATCCAAAGAGACTATTCATATGTCTTATAAGCTTGATTTTAAAACCGCTAACAATATAGTAGAATATGAAGCCTTGTTGTTAGGAGTGAAAGTTTCCAAGGAAATGGGGATCATGTGCATGAAAATATTTGGAGATGCAGACCGTATTATACAGCAGGTCAACAACACCTTTCAAGCAAAAAATGTTAGACTAAAGGCTTACAGCGACGAGGTATGGAAACTCAGAGATTCCTTTATTTTTTTGAACTGTCATATATACCTAGGGCTATGAATCACCTGGCTAATTCCCTTACTGTCTATGCAAGTCTGTTTGTTCCTTCTTTACCTCCTAGGCTCAGATATGATATTCAAGTCAAGTACAGACCTTCCCTACCAGATAATGTGAAATTTTGGAAGGTGTTTGAGAATGATGATGAGCTTAGTAAATTCCTTCAGTCAGTAGATGAATTCTCTGATATTCATATAGATCAAGAAAACCTAAACATTGAAGAATCCCAATAGCTCAAGTTGAAAGATAAAGTAGCTGATCAAAATATTGTTCAATTACCCAGTAATTATATACATGAGGGTCTCGTACCCTTGGAAGAGTTATTTGATCATAATGATATCCCTCTCAAGCCTACCAAAAGGGAAAAAGATGCTGCTGTCTAAGAGAAAAACATAGGTATCCAAATCCATCCAAAACTTATAAATATGTCCACTGAGTTGACTAGTGATCAGAGGTCCAAATTGTGTGGCCTGATAAAATAATTTGCTGATATCTTTGCCTGGCAGTATAGTGACTTGAAAACCTATGACACCAATATCATCCAACACAGGATTCCCTTGGAGAAGGACACCATCCCTTTCAAATAGAATCTGAGGTCCATCAGTCCTCTCCTACTACCTGTAATTGAAAAAGAAATCCATAAGCTCCTCAAAGCCAAAATCGCAATTCCCCTCTGGTATTCTAAATGGATTACAAACTTAGTGGTGGTAAGGAAGAATAACGGGGAGATTAGGTTATGTGTGGATTTCAGAAATCTGAACAAGTGCTCCAAAAAAGACAACTATCCACTACCCAAGATGGAACACTTGTTCCAAAGAGTCTCAGGGGCTAGTGTCATGTCATTTTTGGATGGCTTCTCTGGATACAACCAAGTTGTTGTGCACCCTAATGACCAAGAGAAGAGTGCTTTTACCACTCCCTGGGGCAATTTCATGTATGCCAAAATTCTATCTGGACTGATGAATGCTGGGGCCACTTTTCACAGAGCCATGGAACTGGATTTTGTAGGGTTGAAAGACAAATTTGTTCTTATATACCTAGATGATCTCACTATTTACTCTCACAACCATCATGAACATTTGCAGCACTTGAGGAGGGTATTTCTTAAATGTAGGAGGTTTGGGATATCAGTCAACCCTAAGAAGTCCCAATTTGCACTTAGTGAGGGGAAGCTGATAGGTCACATAGTCTCAGCTGAAGGTGTGAAGATTGATCTGGTTAGAGTTGAAGCAATCCAAAAGTTGTCCATACCTAGGTCAAAAAGGGATATTCAGTCCTTTTTGGGTAAGATAAATTTTGTCAGGAGGTTCATCCCTAAATTTTCTGAGTTGGTAAAGAACATAACATCTATGTTGAAAAAGGATGCAAAAATCAAATCGACTGACCATGCAAGAAGCTCTTTTGAATACATCAAGAAGGCTATCATGGAAGCCCCCACTCTGACTAGTCCAGACTATACCAAGAGTTTTTACATCTTCTAATTTGCATCCTATGACACAGTGGCAGCATTGCTATTACAAAAAAATGATGAAGGTCTCGATCATCCAATTGCATTCTTCGGTAAGAAATTGAGGGATGTTGAACTGAAGTATGATCCCATTGAGAAGCAGGCTTATGTTGTCATCAAGTCATTGAAAAATTTCAGGATTTACATTCTACATGAAAAATTCCTTGCCTATGTCTCTTCAGCTACTGTAAAGGATGTTTCGACTCAGCCTAACATTGATGGAAAGAGATATAAATGGAATGACAAGATTGTTAATTTTGACATAAAGGTAAATCCCACCAAGCTAGTAAGAGGCCAAGATCTGGCCAAAATCATGGCTAAAGAAAACCGTGAAGTAATGGGGATAAACTTCACTTGTGTAAATTCAGAAAATTTGCAAATTGAAGTAGCAGCAAAAGTAGTTTAGGATTAGAATGGAATTCAAAAAGTGTCTGACAACTTGTCCTCGTGTGAGTGGTACTCAAGTATTATTCATTTCCTACAAAACTTATAAGTTCCTCCTTGTCTCACTCAAAACCGAGCACGATCTCTTAAACTAAAGTCTGTTAAATTTTGTGTAATTGAGAAACTGTTGTATTGGAAAGATCTATCTGATGTTTTATTGAGGTGTCTAGATAAAGAAGAATCAGTCCAGGTCATGCATCACTTTCATTCAAGCACATGTGGAGGCCATCATTCCTGGAATACCACAACCCACAGGATTAAGAGGGCCGAGTACTATTGGTCTGTCATTTTTGCTAATGTGTGTACCTTTGTGAGAGCCCGTGACCAGTGCCAAAGATTTATAGGGAAGCAGCAGCTCAGATCCTTTCCCCTTACGCCTATTGTAGTGAATGGGCCTTTCTAGCAATGGGGTCTGGATTTCATAGGTGAAATAAATCCCTCATCCATTGGTCAGCATAAATGGATTCTAGTAGCCATAGACTACTTCACCAAGTGGATAGAGGCGGTACCCACCAGGAATGCAACTCATTAGGTCATCATGAAGTTTTTATATGAGAATATCTTTGTCAGGTTTGTTTTCCCAGTAAGGCTAGTGATTGATAATGCACCAGCTTTGAAATTCGGGGCATTGGTTAACATGTGTGAGTCAATGGGCATTCAGCTGGTACATTCCACATCTTATTACCCTCAAGGCAATGGCTTGGATGAGTCATCCAACAAAAGCTTAGTCAGGATCATTAGAAAACTATTGGAGACAAATCAGAAAAGCTAGGATTCTAAGCTAAAGTTTGCTTTATGGGCTGATAGGGTGAAAGACAAAAGATCTATAGGGACTTCTCCCTTCAAATTAGTTTATGGTACTGAGGCCATTTTTCCCATTCAGCTAATTCTGTTAGTAGCAAAATTATTTCAAGAGGATGAAGATGAACCAAATGATATGGTGAGGAGGATGATGTATTTGGCAGAGTTGCAGCAAGTCAGGGAAAAAGTGATAGGAAAGTCAGAATCTCATCAATAGAATATCAAGGTCATGTTTGACAAAAGGGAAAAAGTGGACAACTTTCAAGTTGGAGATTGGGTCCACAAGTGGGATACAGTCAGGTAAGACAAGGGAAAACATGGAAAGTTTGACTCTTTATGGATTGGACCTTTTGTGATATCTCATATACAGAATAACAACACCTTCAAATTACAAAATCTAGAAGGGGAGGAGGTGTTTGATGGCCCACTGAATGGGTGATTTTTGAAACTCTTTTTATCTGAGGCTCTGAGGCCTTGTTATTGTAAAATATTAGTTAGTAGGTTGTTTTTGCTTACAAAATAAAATCCATGCCCAATGGAACAGTAGATGATAGTTTTAAATTCCTTATTTCTTTTCCAGGAAAGGCATTTTGGTCTAGGGTTCTTAGGACCTCCCAGGAAGTTTCACATGAGAAGTCCCTATAGATCTCTTGTCTATTACCCTATTAGCTAATTTTACTAGTACAAAAATTCTTTCAGGAGGAGGAAGATGGATTTGGTGGAGTTACAGCAATTCAGGGAAGAAGTGATAGGAAATTTAGAAGCTCATCAATAGAAGATCAAGGTCATGTTTGACAAAAGGGGAAAAGTGGACAACTTCCAGGTTGGAGACTAGGTCCTCAAGTGGGATACTGTCAGGCAGGTCAAGGGAAAACATGGAAATTTTGAATCTCTATGTATTGGACCTTTTGTGGTAGCTCAGATACAGAATAACAACACCTTCAAATTGCAAAATCTAGAAGGGGAGGAGGTGTATGATGGCCCAGTGAATGGTCGATTCCTGAAACTCTATTTTATCTGAGGCTTTGAGGCCTTGTTATTGTAAAATATTAGTTAGTAGGTTTTTTTTCTTACAAAATAAACTCCATTCCTAATGGAATAGTAGATGATAGTTTTAAATTCTTTATTTGTTTTCCAGAAAAGGTATTTTGGTCTGGGGTTCTTGGGACCTCACAGGAAGGTTCCCATCCCCAAGTAGGAGCCAGATGTTATCTCCCAAAATAATCTTATTTTTCAATAAGTTCACTCAAAAATTTATTTTGTGATAGGATGAAGAATTCAAGTCATGTTATGAAATATTTTAAGATGACTAAAAAATTGTGGATTTCGATATCTGATAAAATTGAATTTTTTTAGATTTCAGTGGCTTAGGCAGGTTTTCCAATAGCTCATTAGACACCAAAAAGATTTGGTTTCAGAAGATAAGATTTTAACGCATGATCATAGTTATCCCTTGAAATCTAGCTCATTCAGTTATTCGTTAAAATAGAATTTATGTGGCTTAGGTGAGACTTTCAAATAGCTCATTAGCCATCGAAAAGTGTTGGTTTCAGCATCTTAGCGAGTAACCGAAGGAGGGTATTAACCATCGAAATCAAATTAAATTTGTTGGGGAAAATTCATTTTCGGTAGCTTAGGTGAAAGAGTTGATGGTTCATTAGCCACTGAAAGGCCTGTCTTTCAATGGTTAAACAAGGAGATTTAGAGAGACTATAATCCACCAAAAGCAAGTTTTACAAAACCTTTTGGAAATATAGTTTTCATGGCTTAGCCGAATAGTTCAGTAATTCATTAGCCACCAAAATATTTGGTTTTTATAGCTAGCAGATACAATCTTGGGTTCCCTTAACTGCTGAAAAGTCTGAAAGAGGAAATGGTTAACTGCCGATCAAATCAAAGCTTGTCAACACAGTAGAGATCATGACAGGGCATGATAAACCACCAAAAGGACATGGAAACTGCATCAAGGTGTAAGTAAAGGATTAAGGATGCCATTATTTATTTGAGGAGGACCGGTGTGATTCAAAACCCCAGTCTTCCCTTCATCTTTCCAACGAAATGCAAACAATCTCCACTAAATATCTAGTTTGAATGAAAAATGATTGTTGCGCAAGTGGTCTCAAAAATATCACCAAAGGCCATCATCTTATTACCCAAGCATTTCTCAAGTAGTTAAAACCCTCATAATCAATGCCCTATCCTCCAGCACACTCCACCTTCAATTGCATGAATCCTCACCACTAGAAACCACCTCTCAAAGTCAACATGCTAAAAAAACCACCTCTGAAATTCAGCCTGCTAAAACTCTTCCACAGAACTTGAATTGAATTTCTTGTAGGGACTTAGGAGCACATTCATCAAATGAAGAAGGGAGGGCCTACTCTCAGGCAAGAATTAGGAGACATCAGCTACCTCAAAGGACATCCAGAAGTCTGCCAGTTCTTCAAAGATGCTGGCTTCTACAAATTTTGTGAGAAAGTTCAAGGATCACAATAGTAGGTGGCTGAGGCATTTTCTCTCTCTTTCAATAGATCCAAGGCACCCATAGGTAAGGAGGAATTCATGGTGGATGAAACCCTAATTGCAAAATTGACTGAATTCCCTAGAACTATGGAGAAGTGGTTTAAAACCACCATTACAAAGGATGTGGAGTTTAGATCTTATTTGAAGCCTGAACATAGAGGGGTGGTGTGGAAGAAAAGTGTCCCATCCACCTGGCTAGAAGAGATGTGGCAGCAATTACTGAAGGCCATTATGGTATATATAAATTGTGAAGGAAGATACAACAGGGCCATGATTTACCATTTAAAACTAGTGAACCACTTCATAGGAAAGAGCCCACTGAATATACCTTTCTACTTGCACAGGAGACTGGAAAAAATGGCATGCCAGGTGAAGGCTCATCCAACTAAGATTGTTGGAATATTGTCTCAAGAAATATGGCATGGACACATTTCTTGTTTTCGAATGGTTTTGAAATAGAACTACACCCAAAAGGGAAGGGAAAGTCTCCTTCAAAAAATTCTATCACCCCAAGGAGTGGAAAGAGGAAAAGAAGGGCTATCTCTCCAACAATAGTAGAAAAACCTCCTTCCTCTTCTAAAACCAAGCAAGTTAAAAGAAACCTAAATTTCATTGAAAAGGGCCAAGAAATCACAGCACATAGTGGAAGCATTTTGAACATGCCCTACTCAGATTCAGAAGAAGAAAGAGAGGAAGGTGCTGACCTAGCAGTGTAGGTTGTAGCAGTAAATGAATAATTCCCAGCACCTTCACCAAAAGAGCAAGATGGAGTAGTAGAAAAGGCTTGCTCTAGCAAGACCAAGACATAGAGGATAAATCAGTTGCTGAGACAAGTGTATGAGGTGTAAATTTTAGAAATATAGATAAATAAAAACAATGCTATATTGACCAAGAGGATAAGAAGCTGCACAATTCTTTCCTGGAGACGAGAGAAAGGTATATCTTTCTAAAAAGACTAAACCTAAGATACATGAAGGACAACACTAGGTTGTACAGAATGATCATGCTTCATAGGCTACAGGTGAAGAATGGCAAACCAAACCCTAGCACTCATCTTACACTAGAAACCTTAGCTGAAGCAGCAGTAAGCCTTTGGCATCTAGAATTAAGCTAGGATGCTGCTAACCTTCCAAACATTGAGCAGGCTAAATAAAGATCAGAAGATAAGCAATAGAAGTTTAAAGCATAATTTTGGAGCCTTCTTAAAAAAATTTGTAGAACAGGGATTTCGGTGGCTTAGGCAAACGAATGAAGCGATTCATTAGCCACTGAAAGTAGCGCTTTCGGCAGCTAATAGACTCGACATTTTGATCCCTTAACCACTGAAATAAGAAATAGACACGGGACCAAATTTTGGCACAAAGGACTAGTTTTGGGTGAGCATAACTAGCTCAGGAATGAAGTATGAATATGAAAGGCGCTGAAGAACAACATCAGGGAAGGTATGCTCCAGTTTTGCAGTTACATAAAAGGAGAAAGGGTCACAAACACTAATTGTCCAGCAATCAATGACTTATCTAGTAGAGGACCAGTGGTAGTTGATTCCCAATACTTACTTCAGTAATTAGAGGTTTCAAACAATGGATGCGTTTTTCAGTTTGATAGTCTAGTAGTTAAATTAGGGTTTTTTAACCTAATTCTAGAAAAACAATTATTATGTCTATTTTTAGTAAGTCATATCCATTTTTTTAGGATTTGAATATTTTGTAAAGGCTATAAATCCTAAGAATTATGTTATTGAAAGGGTTCAACTTTGGGGACCTGTAGACCATTACTATTGTCAAGCTTCTCATATTGCTCATGACCTAATATAATCTCTTTTGCTACCATATGTTCAACTTCCATTTCTTGTCTATTCTGTGCTTATGCTTGAATTTGTTATTCAGGTTTATTTAGGTTAATTGATGTCTGATAGTTGTCATCATATTGGCATATTGATGATTTGAATTATAAGTACCTTCCTTGTTATGATTATCCATTTATATATATCTGTTTTATGTATGAATCTGCCAGCATGATAAATTCTCCATCTCTACACCATATTATCAAACCTCTAAACAGTGGTAGTTAGAATCCTTATCCCTGATTGAGTTTCATGCATGTCTTGAGAGTGTGAGGTCATGTCATTCACTTGACTTGATCCACTTAGAAAACCATAAAAAAAATTAAGTTACCAGGCATCCTCGAGCTGCAACCTAGAGGATTTTCCTGGAGTCGTAACATCGCCAACCCTTTTTCATGTTGGATGTAGGCCTAGTCCTCTTATAGGTATTCTTCTACATAATATTTACGAGCAAGACATCAAGTAGGTACATCCTAGGACTTATTATATGCCTCCTGCAAAACCTGTAATATCTCCGAGGACTGATTATATGCCATTGCAAAAACATGAAGGAGCATCCCATGACTGATTGCATGCCTTGCAATACATGTGTACCCTATTGTTACCTCATCATCTTTAGATCATATCATCATCACATGAAGGATAACACATATACACATAAAACAATAGTGACATTCACTATCATGGTAGGAATAACCTATTACCATCTGGCAAAAGGATTCCAACACTTACATCCATCGGCCTAGTATAACACACCTACTACCATCTAGGAAAGGATCTAGCACTTACATCCATGGGCCTGTAGGATCAGCCTAATGAAATCACCCATAATAGTGAACAGAGGTAAGTGAACTCCTTTTCTGAAAATCTCTTGCTGAAGATGTCTGCAATCTGCTCATTAGTCAGGTAGTATTGTAGAATGATGGTCCTATCATGCACTAGCTCCATTATATAGTGTATGTATATCTCTGCATGCCTGGTCCTCTGCATATAATTGGATATGTGGATATCTTAATAGCACTTCAATTTTCACAAAAGAGGACAGTGGACAAAGTACTACCAATATCAAACTATGAAAGAATGACTTGCAACCAAACTGCTTGGATGCAAGCATTCACTACTTCCCGATAATCGGACTCTGCTAAAGATAATTCTATGGTGGACTAATTTTTGCTAGACCAGCAAATGGGGCCACCACCAAACATGAATACATATTTGAAAGTAGACTTTTTATCAATATAATCACTTGCCCAATCATAATCTGTGTATTCAACTAGCTCCAGCTCGGAGTCTGCAACATAGTGAATGTCGTAGGTCCTGGTTCCCTGAATGTACTAGAGGATCCTCTTGGCTTCCTTCCAATGAATATCATGGGGCTACTGCATGTATCTTGATACACCATTCATGGCATAATAGATATCAGGCCGAGAATGTGTCAAGTACAACAAGCTACCAATTAGTTGTCGATAAATAGTGCAGTTCATGGGAGGTGTGCTTTATCCTTCTTCAAGGATGAACCCTGAAATGAAAGGGAATGGTGCAGGCCTACATTCAGCCATGTTAAACTTGAATAAAATGTACAATATGTATTTTTATTGAGTGATCATTATCGCATCATAATTTTTGAGCCCCAAAATTTGTTTTAAGAGCCCCAAATCGCTCATTTCAAATGCATTGTGGAGAGTAGTTTTGATGTCTGAAATAGAAGCAACCATGCTACCTATGATCAGTATGTCATCAACATATAAAACAATAATAATCAAGTTACCATCAGACTACTTTATATACACATTTGGATCTTATATATTGTCACGTCCCCATGCCTCCGACTAGCGTGGAGGACGCGACCCAAACTTTAATCACAGCGGGCTAAGATCCCCATGAACACGTACATGATAAAAATTGCATAAACAGAGTGTTGCAGGGAAATGAATTACAGTGAAACATGCACAGATTTCATTCATTTTTCATACACAGTGGAAACCACATACATTTCTACAAGCATTCGACATGTTCATTACATTCATTAACAGTAAATATAGTTGCAGAAGTAAAAATGGACAAGACTACTTATCTTAAGATGAATTCATTCCACAACTAGCTATGTTGCTGCAACGTTCCACCCAACCATAGGCCAGTGTGCTCCTTAATCTCTCAGTAACACTGCCACCCCCGAGCTGGGCATGATTCTCCAAGGAATAAGGGAATAGCAGGCTTACACGTAGCCAAGGATACACAAAAACACACAGCCAAGACAACAAAGTTGGGTTTATCAGGCCATCAAGGAGTTGGGAAAGGTTGAATGCTAAGCTGGTGAACTCATTACAGAGCCAAGAACACCTAGACCAGAACTAGACTGACCTCTAAGACACCCAAACAAACCCAACACAAGGAATCAGTCCCTTCTCTGCTACACAGTCCCTCAGGCCCTGCATTCCCTTCCAGTGCTATTCATGGGTGATGGAGAAGAAGGACAACCCTCTAGCTTTGTCTGTGTGGTTTCCAACCACCATGTTTATCAAGAAAAAATAAGCCCCCATCCTTTCTCCCAATACAGTCCGAAGACCAACCATTGCACTCAGGCAATCAATTTAGCTATCACAGCTTAAACCAGGGAAAACGACTTCAAACCATCTACAACAGTCCCCAAATGTAATAGCAAACACAGCTCATGTCCTGGGGAAATTAACAGCCCCCGAAATGCATCAGTGGATGCGGATCACAATGCGGGGAAAACTCAACCCGTCCTTGGGAAATGAAGTCACCGGGAAAACATACATAGACCATGCTGGGAAAGAGATTATAGTTCCCCAGCCTGGGCGTGAATGAAAATGACAACGCAGGACCCATGAATCAGTCTGTGAGGGAAGAATACAGCCAAACCATCCATAGATCCGTAGAGGAAAAATATGTATATAAAAACCAGAAAAATCCTATGAGGAATGAACAGACAATGGAGGTCCTGCGTGAGGAAAAACAGCTCCATTTTTGTCCGTGGATGAACAAACAACAGGAAGGACGCGAAAATTGGAAGTGCGTGAGCCTTCAACACAGTCATGGAGAGAAAAATATCTGCGTGAGAGGATGAACAACAAAATCATGGGTAGAGTGTGCATGTGGGTGAGGACTAACAGTCCTGCCACCCCACTTCCAAGACCATAACTACCTCAACCACCAGCAGCCTTTCTTAATGAAAGTGGTTGGAATAAAACAAAGGAAGAAGACATATGGGTTTTTCTCTCATTAGCCAAGGTTGACAATTTCCCCCACCCCTATCCTTGTGAAAATCATGCCCCTTTCTCATTTTAGTTGCCGCGATCGTAGTTGGTCGGGTTCATTTTTAATTATAGATGCATATTTACATGATGACCATCATAATATATGCCGCATGCCCCGATATACCATCGGTGACAATTCAAATCCAAAACATAACATAACCGATCAATGGTGGGGCCTTGGCCTTTAGCTCCACACTGTGATCATTTACAATTTATACATCATATACATCTAATGTAACGAGGTAAAAACTAGGGAATTACATATACACCTTTGGAAGTTTTGCGAGAGAAGGAAGGCATCCATCTTGGAATACCACACTCTTGGGGCCTGTTTTAACCCATATAGCGACTTCTTTAGCTTGCAAACAAAAGATGGATCAGAGATGTAGCCCTCATGCTTCTTCATGTATATATCCTCATGAGGATCTCCATGTATAAAGGATTACTTAACATCCATATGATGCACTTCCTAGTGCTTAGATGCTGAAATTGCCAAAACTAGGCAGATGGAGTCCATTTTTGCAACCAATGCAAAAGTCTCATGGTAGTGCACACCTTGGACCCGAGAGAAACATTTTGCTACCAGAATTACCTTATATTTTCAAGTGCTTCAATCAGAAGAAACCTTGGTCTGAAACACCCACTTGCATTGAACCAATTTCCTTCCCGGAGAAAGAGAAACTAGCTCCCAAGTAGTGTTTTTCTGAAAAAATCATCTCTTCATCCATGGCAACTTGCCATCTCTAATCCTTCCAAGTATGGTAGTAGGATTTTGGGTCTGAAATAATCATCAAATAACAAGTTTTGGACATCAAATTATCAAGAAAAGAGAACACAATACCTGCTCTTTGGAAACCAGACCGGGTTCTCCTTGGATCATCCAGATTTCCAATGTTATCTCCTGCGGAGGAGAGTGTCTGTCGGGCCCATGTGGGAAGATGATTTTGTATTTTAGGTTCTGATTCAAAATTTGATGTTTGATATACACTAATATCATAAATAATAGGATCCAAATTAGGGTCATCACCCCCAATTTCATCATCCAAATATTTGGTAGAATAGAAAGGAAATTCAACAGTTTTCTACTTCACTAGTTCCACCTCCTGAAGAGGCTCATCGAACTTGACACTTCTCTCAATGATGATATGTTTTGTTTTGATATACAGAAACTTGAAACCTTTTAATTCATCAGGATACCCAATAAACAAACATTCTATTCTTTGCAGTTGCAAAGCCCTTCTTTTATCAAGTGGAATTCGGGCCCATGCAGTGGACCCAAACACTGGAAGGTTTGACACATCCGACTTGTATCCGAAGTATGATTTGAAAGGGGTATTCCTTTTCATGGATGAGTGTAGCACTCTATTCTGAATGTATTCTATAGCATGGATCACTTCATCCCACAAATTTCCAGCCAACTTATTTGATTCCAACATACAGGTGGTCATCTCCTTGAGAGACCGATTCTTCCTTTCCGCTACACCATTCTGCTAGGGAGTGTAGGAAATTGAATGTTGTACCTGAATACCACTTTGGGAACATATGTGCAGCAATCATTACTGACATATTCCCCGCCATTATCAGATCTTAATATATTGATCTTAAGCCCATAGGAATTCTCGATCAAGGACTTCAGTTTAGTTAATTTTTCACATACTTCAGACTTCTTTTTTAGAAAGAAGACCCATGTGTACCTTGAAAACTCATTAATAAAATTCAGAATGTATCATCCCAAAGATGCATGTAGCTCATATTGCCTTCCCTTGATCGTACTTGTGCTCAGGGTGTTTTCCAACCATATAGCCCTTGCAAATTCCAGTGGTTGCCTTGATGACCAGGAGGCCTTCAACCATGGAGTTTTTCTGTAATTGCTGCAAATATTTGAAATTGAGATGGCCAAACCTCTCATGCCACAGCCTACTAACTTCATTTCCATGAGTTACCAAAGCTATGGCCTTTGTATCCGCCTGTTTCAGCTGCAACTATTTTCCCAAATTTTTAAAATTTTGTACCCTCCTTTTAATTTATCTTGCCTCGGTTGCTAAACACTGTTGTTCCTCTGCTACATTTTTGAAATTTTGAGTTTGATTTGAGGAAAATTGTTTTCCTTCATTTCAAAAGTTGAATGATCTAAAAATGTCATTGTCTAGCTAATGCTTTTTACTTTGGAACCTTAAGTGTTGATTTGTAAATGTTTCCATTTATTGCTATCGAAAGTCATTTGAATAGTGAAATGGGGCTATAGTTCTCTACGTAGCCGCCATTGTAGAAGCTAACTAATGGACGTCCTGATGGAAGGTCATGTTTTTCGTCGATGGGTTTTTATCTCCTTTGTTTATTTTTAAAAAACTTGTTTTGGCTTTTGGCATTTTCTTTTATCATGGTCAGAGCATTAGTATTTTCCGTTGCCGCTGTTTCGGATGGCAGTTAGCAATCACCCCAACAAAAATCCCATATCCTTGCCGATTACATAGGTTTTTGCTTTTAATTGATTTTCTTTCTTTTTGCCATCAAAAAAATGTTTGACGGTTGATCAAAGGGCTAGTCCTTTGCGTCACTGACATGGCAGCAGCATTGAGCTTGGAGCCGCCAATACGTAGTCATTCATTGTTTCGATCGCCGACGGTTTTGTGTTTTGGTGGGTCCATAGTGAATTGGTCATCCATCGTTGTGGTTGTGTAGTACATTATCTCTCTAACGTTTAGTTGGTTTATCTACTGATGCCTTACTAGTTAGTCCTCTGAGCCTCCTTTCGTCGATGTTTTCAGTTGGTCATGGAGCCCATAGTTTGTCTGTCACTCGATGTTGCATCTCTTTAATGAACTAATCGTCTGATGCTATAGTGGTTTTGATCACCAATTAAGGTATGTCTCACTGTTTTTTTCACCGAAAGGTATATATATATTGGGGAAAGGCATTTGATTATTATTATCCTGGTTGAAAACTTGCATTTGTTGAGTCGAACTGTACCAACGTGCTTAGCTATTGGGATTTTGTTCATTTGGAGTGCTGCCGTGGAAGTTTCGGACCTTCCCATTGACTGCACAGCTTGCTTTCTAGGTAGGCCAACCATGGTTTCTAATTCCTCTTGATTTTATTGGTCATTTTGGGAACCAAGGTCTTCCCCTAGCTAGGTTTTCCCACCATTGTGTAGTTATCCATCCAAAATGAGTTTTGATCCTTGCGGCATGAGGAATCAGTTAGCTTGACAGTTTTGGCGGTGGGGTTTTTCTTGAGCCTATTTTTGAGCCGTTACAGAAGCTCAATCCTAGTACGAAGGTTTAGGTAGTCAGTGCAAACAAGCATTACGATGTCTGCACCAACTTTTGCGGGGTTGTTTATGGCCGTCTGGGGGGAGTTTTCATTTTTCATGGGCGCTGACCCTAGTTTCATGGAACGACGAGGGGGTTTTCAACATTTTTGTATTAATGTTGTTGTATCACCAGAATTTATGCTCCCTAAGGTTTTAAACTTCGTCATCAGGTATCTTGATCTATCTTATTTCCAGTTCTATATGTTAAATGAATATTGGATTAAACAAATGAAACTTATTCTAAGTTTCTAAAGATGGCATGCTTATGGACTTGTTAAGTATACTGAACTTGTATGGACTACCATGTTTCATTTTTTGACCCTCGGGTTCTAAAACATGCACCCAAAAAAAATAGTTCGTGGTCTATATGAAAAATCTTGTGAAATTCAATTTGGATTAATCAATCTTGAGATGCACCATTTCTCTGTAGGTCACTTGTTTAAGAGTGCATTCTAGAACATGCAAAAACCTATTTTGGATAGATAATATCTCCTCAATTAGAAAGAAAATATGACACACTTTATGACTTAGGGTATGTGTTGTGTAAGTTTTTATATGGTACTTGGAAAATGATAGAATTTGAATAATGAGTCGTAGGAGTGGGGTTTACCATTTCTTTTCCACATCCACCCATGATAAATTGTAAAAATATTTAGCATTGGTGCATCATCCACTTTTTAAGGATGAATCTTTTGGTTTGAGTTGGGTTAGATTGCATTGGCTTGGGTTTGGGTAGTGGTAAACCCTAAATTTTAGGGCATAAGATTAAGTCCTTAAAAGTGTGTCGTTCTTATAAAAATATTTTGAAGGTTAAGTTGTTAAAAGTGTGAAGTTCTTATAAAAATATTTTTATTACGAGTTTTTAGGGTATAAGGTTAAGTGGATAAAAATATGAAGTTATTATAACAATATTTTTATTACGAGTTTTATATATCATTTATAAAAATAAACTATATAGGTGGAGACGATAATACTTTATCCTACAACCATTCGAAGTACATTAATATGAGATAAATTATATTTATTTAAATTTAAATTTTGCATAATATATAAATTATTTGTTCATATTTTTTAAATCATAATATTTAAATAGATTATTAACATTATTATTATCCTGTTATTGAATGTTGTTTGGAACTAGATTCATGGACGTTTATTATAAATAATGCAGTATTATACATGGGTTTTATGTTAAAATCCTTGAAACTATAAATTTCAGAATTTGAGATATGATTATGTTCAAAAGTTAAGTATTTATTCTTACAAAAAGAAAATGGAGCTTAAGTGATAGGTTGGTGGAATGCAATATCCCAAATTTTTACTTTAACTATAATGGCGATGAGTCCCATTGTATATGAGTTACTTTGATGTTTATGTTTGTATATTAGGCATATACCCCACTGTACATGAGTGATGTTGATTTGTTAGATATATTAGGCATAGGAAAATGCATACGTTTTATTATCTTGTATATGTTTGGTGTGGACCATGATGGACAAGGACTACTATCGTGGTACGATGAACTGGATTTATTATTATGTGATTATGCATATACAACAGCTAAAATCATTATTGTGATGAATTGTGCAGAGGACTCAATGCATGATTGAGTTCTATAATGTGTTGGGCATTGACCAGGAAGGACACAAGTGATGATATTTTATGTTGAGAGTAAGCTATGGAACACATGAGTTATGAGACCTTGTGTTGAGCATAAGCTCTGGAGCACATGAGTTATGATATTTTGTGTTGAGCATAAGCTTTGGAGCACATGAATTATAAGAATTGGAAGTGTTTGGCATAATCCATCGAGCATTCCAAATTGATGTTGAGCATAATATTTGGAGCATTGAATTCTTGGCCATTGTATCCCTAGGTGTATTATTGAAGTACATTCTCAAATTAGTGTTCAGCGAGAGGTTATGGAATCTCACTAAGTGTAACTCTCAGTAATTAGCATTGACCTTTGGATCTGAATTGAGCTAGGAGTTACTGAAATTAATTTTATTGAGTGAGAATGTCTCTGTAAATCACCAACCTTGCTTACTTAGTTTTAATTTGATTAAATGAAATTTTCAATCTACTTCTCATTAAGTACTGAAGAACTACCATGATACACAGTGTAATAAAAAATGCAAGGAGGGTCTAGAGCTTCCTAACTCAGTTGACCCACCCTACTTGAGGCCTTGAATTAAAGAAATAGTATAAGCTAAGGGAAGAATCAAATAAAGGAAATATTTTTTTTATGATGAAGAAATAAATATTAAAATATAATACGCAAAGTTTATATATAAAATGAATAAAATAATAATTGTATATATAAATATATATCAAGAAATAAAAATGATTAAATAATAAATAAAAGATTCTATGTTTTTATTATTTACTAAAGTGATTAAATAAATAATCCATTTTAAAGTTCAGATTAGGAAAGTTAGTAAAAAATATCCTAAGCTAAGCAAAATAATTATTAAATTCACATGAAAACAATTAAAGATTATTTTCAAGAAGATAATGGATTCTTGATCTAAATGAAGTTTAAATTCTCTTTCCTAGAAGATTTTCTATAAAGACCCAAGCCAAGGGAAGGATTAGGTATCTGATCATTATTCCTAATCAATTTGGAGAGAATTCCAAAAGAAAATCAATCTTATACAAATCCCGATATTACCAATAAGATAAGACTCACCTTTAGGATCTCTAGATTACTTGCATGTTAGAGCCAGCTCAGGGGGATCTAGATTAGACCCAGGAACAGTTCTAGGTCATGGTTGGGAGGAACGTGGTAGTTTCCAAGTTATCCGATTAACATATCTAAGGTTAGAGATAACCAGTTTTTATTAATTATCTGTGTTTAAGTGTGCAATTTTTTTATCCATTAAACAAGATAAATAGTTACAGGTATGAGGTTTATATCCTCTCAAGTTTTATTAATCATGTTGTATAGAATTTACTTATAATGATTATGCTCTGAATTAAATATCTACAAACTTTACTTTCTATATTGAATACATCCTTCAAATTCTTACATTTGTTTAAGTTGAAACTCTTACTTTCAATTATTAAGTAGGTTTTAAGGTTAAATTTCTCTTATCATTATATTTAAACAATTTTTAAAAGATTGATGTCAAAAGATTAGTCAAGATCTAAATTGTAGTTTCTAGATAAAAAATAATCACCACATCTCTGTCAATTTTTTTACTAAAACTAAAACCCTAGGTATATTTTTCATAAAGAATTTGCATAGGTCTATAACTTTATTATGAATTCAAAACATTTTTTAAACAAAATTACACTAAGTGAACCTAATGATAAACAAATACATTTTTTTCCTTAAATTGATCATTATTTAAACTATGTTCCAACATTAAATAATTATTAAATAACAAATTACAAACATATTTTTAAACATTTGGTCCAGTGATCAAATCCCTTTTTAATCCAAACTATAAACTATAAACTAAATGAAGTGTTGGAACATTTCATTTTCTAGCAAAATGCAGACCTAGATTTCCAATATCATATGTACGTAAAAATAGTAAACTATTAAATTAAACAAATAGAACATTACAAATACTCTCCAAAAAAATCTATAAACAATTTTCAAGATATCAAGTTACCATAAAATCCTTGCATGAAGGACAAGAGCCTATCCATGATCGCAAGTTATATTATTAATGCCAACACTTATAAACATTACATACACTGCCCAACAATCAAATCCTTTTAAGGATTCGTCGTCGACCATTTCTTTTCCAAACAAAATCTATCTACGAAACCAGTTTAGAAAAATAGAATAACCAACATAACCATGAATCAAGTCTTTCAACGCCCATATGCTCTGGACAAATGAGGAATGAAATGACTACAAGAATGAACAAAATAAATTCCACATCTACCAACTATTAAACCAACTCTTAAAACAAGAGCATAGATCTATTATCCATGCGACCCAAGGTCGAATTTGTTAAACCCACTTCTTATTTATTTACAATGTTTTAACAAATAAACTACAAAAAATTAACAATTAAAACCATCTAAGAAATCGACCCATTTTCGAGTCGCGTAAAGCTTAGTTTGGAGCATTAAAGCTGAAGTAAATAGATAAACCAAACCATACAACCCGATATCAACTCCTATAGACAAAAAATAAATTATAAACATATTTAAACATGTTGTGTTATTAACGTAGGGTTTAGCCATAACGACTTCTCGTAAAAAATCAATTCGTCACATCTAACTTACAAATAGATCTATCCTCTTCCACTTAAGAAAACATACATACAGGAATTATTCCATGAAATTTAAACCAAGCCTCATATGAATGCAAGAGATCTTCCTTTGGAAACGCTTACAAACAAATAATTAATTTTCATCCAAAAATAAATCATTTAAATCAACAAAGCAACATTCTTACAAATCGATAATCAACTAAACCACATTTCCATAGTTCTTATCAAATATCGCAGCAATGACATCTAAGGGCCATTGCAGAGCAATGGAACTATTAGCATTATAAATATATTCAATTTATAGAGTCATAATAAAACAAAAGGAACCCCGTAAGATTTATTTAAAACCAAAGAAATCCATTACAGATCTAATCGTAAGCCAAAAATGTAGAACAAGTCTCTATTAAAGTTTAAACATCACATATTTAGATTACAGATCCATACAATTGAATTTACATAGTCACATTGAAAATGCCCAAACAAATTGAAAGAACCTCAAGACCCAAATAAAACAGCGAATGACTTAAGCACTACAACCAACATTTCCCAGATACATAATCAAAACCTTGTAAAAAACATAGAAAGTTAAACATTGGGTATAGGCCCATGTTAAACGTTGGCTTACCTGAGATGGTTATGCACTCAACCTAAGATTTTCCCTTTAAAGAAGAGTGCCCACAATACCCAAACCAGCACCAACAAAATAATGCAAATATTAGAAGTATGCAATGATTGAAAATCCAAAAAAAGGTTAAAAGGTTACATCATACTTAGTTTTAGCATACCTGTAAAAAATTTCCATGGAAAAAATGTAATCTTTGCATGGTATGTGCAGCTCCCACCTGTAGCACAAAACCACTCTCTGAAACCAAAAGAGGAACCAAATGAATGCCCAACAAAACCCTCGTGTAATGCATAAGGCCTGAAGCCTATGCAGCACGAGCAGGATTCAATGCACCAACCTGGATGCCACATTCACCCAAATCAAAGACAATAAACCTATATTTTTTGCTTCACACTCCTTTCCATTGAAATATCCCCATTTCCATAGTATGTGCTTTGAACATAGTGTTAAACCCTTCCATATTTGTGAAATGCATATGTCTATGCTATGGTTTAAGCCCTCTTATCATAGTTTCATTATGCTATACTTGTTAAGCACTCAACACTGTAGTTTCAAAACATGTACATAGTCTTCTCAAATGTCTAAATCCCTTTCACCATATATTACCATCATACTTTTAGATTTAAGCGTAGGACCCTTGTCTCATTTAGTTGAGCATAGGAATAACATTTTTTAGGTTTAGATAGTTGTAGATGTTAGGAATTTGTCTCCTCACATTCACAAAACTAGTTTCATAGGAAAAATCACCTATAGAAGAACATGTACACATGCATTAGTTCACAATGAACTAATTAAACCTCATAGCATAGGAAATTTACCTTTCCGAGTGAGTAATTAAGGGACAGAAACCCTACCACTCCACCCCTTGACATACAGAGGTAAGTAAGCCTCTTTCTTATAAACACATAAACAAATAAATGTAACATAATAAGATTGAAAACATCAATAAATAAGGTAAACATGTAAGTAAACTACAAGTGCATCAAAGTATAGACAAGTAACATGTAAACATTATCATATAGGAAACACACAAAAATGAAAATAATGCATCCTTAGTTCTCATCCAAGTTTTATTCCGTAGTAAAAATACATATTTCCTTAAGATATTGGCAGTTTATTAGCCTACACATTTTTTTATTTATTTGTGGATTTTAGGAACATTACAAGTTCTATCAAATTCCATATTCAAACAGTAAGAGGTCTAATGGGCACTACCAAACATTCATTGCAAGAATAAAAATTTCAAAACTATATTTGTACTTTTGTTAACTATCATAGAATTATGTGTTACTAAATGTTTCAGCTGCAGGATTACAAAACAATCCAAATCATGAATGCAGAAGGGGATAACAACGGGAAAGCAAATCTAAATTCTCCAACACGGGAAGAAGAACTGGTGGTGGAAGTAAATTCCGATCTAATGAAAGCCATATATAATCTGCAAGGAGACTTACAAATTTTCAAAGATGATAATATGAATGAGAGAAAAGAGAAGAAAGAAATCAATGAAGCTTTACTTCGAAACAAGACAGGATTAGACCCTAATGGAAAGCCTATCCATTCAACCAATAAATATAAGAAATATTAGCATCATAAAAGGTCTAGCAGCATAGACGAAGAGGAGAAATAATAACATGTACCTGAGATAGAAGAAAAAGATTATCATAGTCTTTCCAGTGATACTTTGCTTTCTCCTTGTGGAAATAAGCAGAAAAATGATGACAACCTCGAAGGAGAATTTTGCAAGATAAAAGACCCAACCTATGAAGGAGAGATGATGATATGCCTCACACTAGACTAAGATGTCGATATTGAATATGGGATGATCTTGGGATCATTTTTAGTGTGGAGGAAAATGATGTAGATAGAAAGGAGATGCGTAGAGCTAGCTCTGACAACAGGTTTAGTGTGAATGGAGAAGGGTGCAACTAAATAGGAGAGTGCAGAGGTATAGCTGAGCATTTTCAAGGATGGAGGAGTAATGCAGCATGATTACGGGAAGCTCCAGCCAGCTTGAGCATTTTCTAAGTTAGGAGGAAGAATTAAATGGGTATTCTCTAGGATTGATGTTTTCTGGCAAATTGGAAGAAGCCTCTATGAGAGTAATAGCTTACGAGAAGGTTATCTCTCTATGAGGGTTATCATACAGATCTTGGAAGCCTAGATAATTCCATGGGTGAGGCACTCTAGTGGCTCGAAGCTAAAACAAAAAACAAAAAAAAACTAAAACATACCATAAACAAACAAAAAAAAGGTAAACACATAAGAAATAGATGCAAACCCTTTCGGAAAAAGAAAAAAAACAATTTTATTAGAGATCTCCCCTTATATAATAAGGAGTCTTTTTAATGACATAGATTAATGGTAATAATTAATAATCTTAATCTAAACATCTGTGCCCCCTTCTGCTTCTTCTTCCTGGTGGCCCAATTCCTTCCTGTTTAGATATGGAAGCATCCCAGCTTCCATGAGAAGGTGAGGAAACATGCTGTGCAAGACTTCGGATGTCATCCTCTTTTCTGGAGCTAGAGTTTGTTTTTGGCAGGCCACGAGATAAGAATTTTATACCCTGTGCCTTGTAGAATGGGTCCAGGTGTCTAGTAGAGTGTCTTTTTCCATGGGGAGTTGAAAGTCTGGAATGTTGTCAACTGGATGAGTCATGGTGACTGGTTCTTCGAGTAGAGGAGGCTCAAACAAATTCAGATGATTTACATTAATGACATTGTGGATTCCCATTTGTGGTGGAAGATCCAATTTGTAAGCATTTTCTCCAATTTTGTCAAGGATGGTATAAGGGACATATCTTATTGCCAGAAGCTTGAGATGATGGCCTTTGAAGCGCTTCTTATCCAAGTGTAACCAAACTTTATGTCTCGGTTGAAAGGCCAGGAAGGTCCTTTGTTTGTCATGGTGTTTTTTGGCATGATATTGAGATTCTTTGAGTGTTGTTGTGACTGTTGTGTAGCATTGTGAATTTTTTTGTAGAAACCTTTGGGCTGACAGGTGTTCCTGTTGTTGGTGCATGGTACCCTGAAAGGATAAAGTAAGTTGGATATCTGCTAGAGATGCTAGTTGGAATCCCAAGTATACTTAAAAAGGGGAAAACTTGGTAGAGGAATGTGTGGAAATTGAACCCAGTGATAGAATAATTTTACTCACAACAATTATTAATTGATCATGCAAAATCACTCACAAAAGAGACTGAATAATGAGCTGAACACTAAACTGTAATGAATAAGTGTACAATAGCCAACCCTGTAATAACATAGGCTGCTGTATTAAATAATTACATCAGGGATTTGAATGCATGAGGAGCAATTCGAATCTAGTCAAAAGCAGGCTTACTAAAATTAAGCAAATCCCCCATAGGTGCAAAAAGTTGTTTTCAAATCAGTCATGGAGCTCACGAATTAGAAAAATCACTTAGGCAAGCTAAAGAGTGATGGAATGACAACTCATACATGATTTTCCAAGGAGAAAAGAGTGGAGGATGTAGAGGACAAAAAACTAGTTCACCTTACCTAGTCAAACTTTCCCAATTGCCTTAAAGCACTGAAAAAGCAGGCAATAAAGCAGAAAAAGTAGAAGGGCGCCTAGGAGACCAGGAATAAAGAATAATTGATTCCTTGAGGTTTCCAAAGCACTACATGAGTCAAAATAGGCAAGTTTGACCACTATGGATATGTAAGTGACAACTTGCATAAGGTGGAATCATGAGACTAGGCAAATAAGAAAAAAATAATTAAATAAATGTCTAAGGTAGCTAAATATGGGTTGATTATTATAACACCCCCACCTTAAGCCTGAATTATGATTAAGATATCAGAAAATTATAGGGCCTAGAAACAAGGCTTAGTCACCCTTTACATACTGCATCTTCATTTAAACAAGGAAAGAGGCAAAAACGACATGGGAAAATCCTCCCTTAAACATGGACTATAAAAAAAAATTTGGAAATCTTGTCTTCACTCATGCTTCACAACATTATCAGAAATACCCAGTAGTGATTTGATATTGCTGAAGGTCTTCTCACAAAATGCTTTGGTGAAGATATCAACTACTTGTTCTGAAGATTAACAGAAGAGTAGGTGAATGGTGCCATCATGCACAAGTTCTCTGATGTAGTGCATATGGATCTCAATGTGTTTGGTTCTCTGCTTCTGAACTGGATCATTGCAGATTTGAATGGTACTTTGGTTATCATAGTAGATGGTAGTTGAGTACTTTGATTCGAAGCCACACTCTCCAAGTAAACCCTGCAACCATAAACATTGAGTTGCTGCATTAACAACTCCTCTGTACTCTGCTTCTGTAGATGAGAGTGCAATGGCACTCTGTTTCTTGCTTGACCAGCTAATTGGCCCTTATGCAAGCATGAACACATATCCTGATGTGGACTTTCTATCTATGCTATCACCTGCCCAATCACTATCAGTAAATCCAATCAACTCAAGATCAGATTTTGCTTTGTAAAAGATCCCATGTGTCCTTGTTCCCTGAACAAAGTTAAGGATCCTTTTGGCTGCTTTCCAATGGATCTAATGAGGCTGATCCATGTATCTAAAATCCACACTTACTACATAATAAATATCAGGTCTAGTATGTGTAAGATACAACAAACATCCAGTCAATTGCCTATGCAATGTATTGTTTAGCATAGGTGAAGAATCAGCTTCTTCCAGCTTCACTCCTGAAAGGAAAGGAGTCTTGCTTGGTTTGCAGTCCTTCATTCTGAATTTGTTCATCAAATCCAAGGCATACTTGGAATGGTGTACCTTGATTTCAGATTTGTTTTGAGCAATCTCAAGCCCCAAAAATTGGCTTAAGAGCCCCAAATCTGTCATGGAGAAGGCTTGGTTCATTGCACCCTTCGAGGAAGAAATATCATCCTTTGAGCTTCCTGTAATGAGAAGTTCATCAAAATATAACACAATGATCATTAATGAACCATTAATTAACTTCAAATAGACATTTGGATCTGATTTGCACCGAACAAAATTCAGTGATAGCAAGAAGCTATCAATCTTGGCATACCAAGCCTTGGGGGCTTGCTTTAGCCCATACAATGACTTTCTCAACCTGCACACAAGAGAAGGGTTAGTAGAAAATCCTTGAGACTACTGCATATGTATCTCTTCAGTCATATCTCCATTCAGGAAGGCACATTTTACATCCATGTGATGTACCTCCCATTGCTTTGAGGCTGCAATGGCTAAGGATAGCCTGATGGAGTCCATCTTTGCCATTGGTGCAAAGGTCTCATTGTAATCTATGCCATGAACCTATGAGTAGCCCTTTGATACCAATATGGCCTTGTACTTCAGAGGTGAACCATCAGCAGCAAATTTTGTCTTGTAGACCCACTTACACTGAACTAACTTCCTCCCTGGGGGAAGATCCACTAGCTCCCATGTGTTGCTCTTCTGGAGTGAGATGAACTCTTCCTTCATGGTTGTTTGCCATATTGGATCTCTTGCTATTTATTCATATGTTTGAGGATATGATTCCACCATCAAGTAGCATTTCTCATCAAACATAGGAACCTTCATGCACAGACAACTCTCATATTGAGATCTAGTCCTCCTTGGGTCATTGGGATCCCCAGCTAGCTCTCCTATTGCATGTAGTGTCTTGGATGCCCATTTTGGCCTTCTAGGGCTATTAGGGTCTACAATAAACTCATCAGTATCAGGCATATCAGAATAAGCATGTTCAAAAAACTCTTCACTTACTTTCAAAGGTTCAGGTGGTGAAGAGGCTTCTCCAACTTCCACTGCTGCAAGGGGTTCTTCTTGAAACTGAACACACCTTTCAATAAAGGATTTGTTTGTGCTCAAATTTATAAGCTTGTACCCTTTTGAATATTTAGAGTACCCAACAAATAGACACTCTTGGCTTTGGGGCTGCAAAGCCTTCCTCTTTTCTGTTGGAATTCTAGCCCAAGCCCTTGAACCAAAAATCTTGAAATGGGTCAAATCTGGCTTGTGCCCACTCCATGCTTTGAAAGGAGTCATACCTTCAAGATGTTTATGATGCAACCTGTAATGCCTCGGTTTTGACCCCGTTACATTAGATGTATATGATGTATATATTGTACTGATCATGGTGCGGAGCTAAAGGCCAAGGCCCCACCATTGATCGGTAATGCTATGTTTTGGATTTAAATTTGTCATCGATGGTATATCAGGGCATGCGGCATATACTATGCTGGCCATCATGTAAAAATGCATCATAATTAATTAATGGACACAACCAGCTACGGTCACAGCAACTAAATCGAATGGGGCATGATTTCCTAAGGATAAGGGGGGCGGAATATTTAACCTATGGGCCAATGGGGAAAAGCCAAATGTCTATGAGAGAACCCATCAAATTGTCAACTACCTTTCTTGTCTTTTTCCCCAATCATTTATTTCTGCCAGAATGTGGTTGAGTTAGTTATTGCATGGAATGGGAAGAGTATGGGCAACCAAATTCGAATTGGGCAGAGACCCATTTTTGAAAAACGTGTTCTGACTTCCTTGGCAAGGAAAATGTCCAAAAACGTATGCCATTCTTCCATACATCCACGTTTTTTCATTTTTCTCACCATTCTCCTTCACGTTGGAGCTTTTGGGAGCAGCTGGGGTTTTTCCTGTGTGATTCCTTCCACGTTTTTGGCTGTTTGCTTCATTTCTCCCATGGATTGGAGGTCGTTTTCGTAGTGCCAGGGATTGGGTTGTCTTCCTCATGTTTTTGGCTGTCTCATTGGCTGTTGGTCTCACGCACAGGCTATTTGGGGCGTTTTCCCCTGCTGTGAGTTGTGCTCACTGATAAGCTTCAGGACTGTGTGTTTTCCCCCATGTTCTGGACCATTTTTGCTGTTACGTTTGGGGATTTGCTGTATGATTGTTTGGGAGTCGTTTTTCCCTGTTTAAGCTGTGAGAGCTAAATTGATTGCCTGAGTGCAATTGTTGGTCTTTGGACTGTGTGAGGAGTAAGGATTTTGGCTTGGTTGCTTGATAAACCTGGTGTTAGAAACCACACAGACAGAACTAGAGGGCTGGTCTTCTTCTCCATCACCCCTGAATAGCACTGGAAGGGAATGCAGGGCCTGAGGGACTGCGTAGCAGAGAAGGGACTGATTCCTTGTGTTGGGTGTGGATGGGTGTCTTAGAGGTCAGGCTAGTTCTAGCGTAGGTGTTCTTGGCTCTGTAATGAGCTCACCATCTTATCAAATTGCCTTCATCAGCTCCTTAATGGCCTGATAAACCCAACTGAGTTGGCTTGGCTATGTCTTGGTTATCTTTGGCTATGCGTAAGCCTGCTAGTTCCCTTATTCCTTGGAGAATCATGCCCAGCTCAAGGGTGGCAGCGCTGCTGAGATATTGATGAGAACGCTGGCCTATGGTTGGGTGGAACGTTGTAGCGACGTAGCTAGTTGCGGAAGAATTTCTTTCATAAGATAAGTAATCTTGTGTATTTTACCTCTGCAATTCAATATTTACTGTTAATTAAATGGAATGAACATGTTGAATGAATGCTTTTTTGAATGCATGATGTTTCTGCTGCGCAAAAGATTAAATTGCATCTGTGCCTGATGAATAATCCTGTGTGCACATTTTAGTTTAAATTCTCTTTCAGCATTCTGTTTTAGGCAATGTTTAAGCCTGTCCATGTTCATGGGTGGTTAGCCCTGTCTAGTAAAGCTCTTAGTCGCATCCTCTACGCTGGTCGAAGGCATGGGGATGTGACAGTTAATGGTATCGGAGCATTGGGTTGCAGCATGGGCCTGCATGAGCTGCCAAGATGCAGTAACAGGGGTTACATTTCATTCTGCCCAGCAGAAGTCTGAATGTGGAAGACTATGAAAATTCGAAATTTGGAAATTTCTGTTTAAGTGTGAACAGTCGGAATATAGGGAGAAGTTCCCTGCCCGCCGTTGCGGATGGCCTCACGAAGTTCCTGTCCGTTGTTGCGGAAGGTTTCGTGAAGTCCCTATCCGCTGTTGCGGAAGGTTTCACGATCTTCCCATCCGCAGTTGCGGACGAATTGGTAAAGTCCTCCGTCCGACGTTGCGGACGGCGAAGCAATCATGCTTTCGACCCAAAATTCACCCGATCGCTGACGCCACAGAAAAGTTGAAAATTCAGCTAAGTATGGAATGGTCAGGCCATCGGAGGAAGTGAAATTCTGCCGTTGTGGATGGATTGGTAAATTCTTCCACCCACCGTTGCGGACGGAGAATTGATTTGGCTCCGATTGGAAAGGCCGCCGACAGCCGACACAGTAAAAGAAAGATTGAAAATTTGGCTAAGTGTCGGAACGATCGGAAGGGAGAATGGTCTGACGTCCGATGTTCCGAGAGTCCGCCGATGTCCGACGTAAGTGCCAAGTCAGAAGGTTTGGAACTTTGAGCGAGCCGCCGTTGCGGAAGGTTCGGAGCTTTCGAGCGTCCGCCATTGCAGAAGCTAGAGGCATCTGCCAACCAATTAAGAAGACTGCCGATGCCACAAGAGAAAGTGCGCTGATCGGAAGAGGAAAGGGAAGGAGCGTCCGCTGTTGCGGAAGGTTGGAACTTTCGGGGGAGCCGCCGTTGCGGCTGCGTAGATGAATAGACCGCCCAATTCCAAAGGCTTCCGACAGCCGATCAGAGATACAGCCGATAGCCGATTCGGCAGAGGAGAGAATGGTAAAGGAGCCGATTCGGCGGAAGAGAGAATGGAACCGGAGCTGATACTGCGGAAGGAAGGATAGTTTTGGGGGGGCGATTTCAACTGTTTTCAGAAGGATTTTTCAGCTATTTTCAAGGGAATTTTCAGGGCTGAAAATGAGAAAAGAGGAAGCAATCTAATGCGCCAGATTGCGTGAAAAACAATAATTTACAAAAAAAAAAAAAAACGACGGCGCTGCCCTCGACCCGCCCTACAGTGGCGGAAGCCACAAGGGGGAAGCCCCCTTCACCCCCGTCGTCCCCCTCAGATAGACGTTCTTGAATGAAGAACATTTTGTGTGTTTGGGCATTTGTAATTTTATGATTATTCCAAGAGAAGGTAAGTAATGTTGATTTTTATCAATGTATGCATCTAACAATTGTGTTGTTATTAACATGTTTGCAGAATCCTAGTCACCTTCAAAGGAAGTATTCCAGGTAGTGCAGTTTGGTAAGTAAGTTGCAGTTCAGTATGAGAACCCAGGATGGGTATGATGCTCAGGATTCTTACGAGAGAGAAGAAGATGCCATGGGAGAAAATGTTCGAAATAGGAATGATGACATTGAGTCTAATGGAAGGAGATTCCAAGAGACACCGTCTAATGTTGTAGCCACTATGAGAAGCCTGATTAAAGCCCAGGAAGAGCAGCATCAGTTGAATGCTGCAATGTTGCAGAGTTTGACAGATTTGCATAAGAAGATAGACTTTGGACAAGGCACAGCAAGACCAAAAGGAAGTAAGAGCAGTACTAGGAGAAGAAGAAGGACTCCTAGTGGATCATCCGACTACGAAGAATCCAGCAGGGATTCGAGCTTCTCTTCTCATAAAAGAAAAAGAAAGAGACACCATAGGGATCGCTCGCAAGATGAATTTAAAAAGGCAAAACCTCCTACCTTTGATGGTGAGGTAAACACTGGACAAGAGGCGGAAGCTTGGCTTCTTGGTATTAAAAAGTACTTTCAAGTGCATGATTATTCGGGAAACATGAAGGCAAGAGTTGCCATATTCAATATGAATGGAAGGGAATCCATTTGGTGGGAACACTTCAAGAAAGTGAAGAGGATCAGTGAAAGGAGACTGAAGTGGAAGCAGTTCAAAAAGTATTTCAAGCAGAAATACCTATCTGACAGGTATTATGATGACAAGATTAAGGAGTTCCATGAGCTGAGATTGGGACAGCAGACCATGGAAGAGTATGCTGACAAGTTTTTGGAGCTGTTGAGGTATGTCCGGTACATCACGGATGAAAAAGTGAAGGTCCAACATTTTCTGAGTGGATTACCTCAATCTTATAAAGATAGAATTGAGTTTTATGAACCTAGAACTCTTGAAGAAGCAATAAGGAAGGCTAAGTATTGCTATGAGAAAAGCAAAGGTAAACCTGATTACCATAAGGCATGGAAGGACAAGAAGAACGAGAAGTTTGACCAAAGAAAGAAAGGTTTCAAACCTTCTAGCTTCAGGAATCAGTAGAAGCAGCCATCTCAAGCTGTGGGTAAACTAGTTGGAGCTACCGGAGAAAAGCCTAAAGATCCACAATAGAATAGAGGGCCACTTCAATGCTGGAAATGTGGAGGACCCCACATGCGCAGAAATTGTCCACTCGAGAATGAGAGTGCCATACCAGCTTATAATGTTCAAGAAGCAGAAACAGTGGGTCAAGTAGCAAAGGCAGTTCCTAGGATCTATGCAGCACTGGAGGACCGCCAGGCAGATCACCAGTCAGCTGTGGTTGAAGTAGCATGTAAGATTGCTGAGCAATCTATTTCTATTTTGATTGAACCTGGTTCTACTCACAGTTACATTACTCCTAGAGTAGTGGATATTTGTGCTTTTAAGAAAGTAAAGCATAGGAAGTCTTGGTTAGTTCAGCTAGCCACTGGAACTAAGAGGAGGGTCAGTGAAGTGGTAGAGAAGTGTCCATTGGTTATGAATGGATTGGTCACTTGTGTAGATCTGAATGTTCTACCGCTTGGTTCCTATGATGTTCTCATTGGAATGGATTGGTTAGAAGCTCACAGGGTGAAGCTTGATTGTTACAATAAGACTTTTGAATGTATGAATGAAGAAGGGAACCTAGTAGTTGTGAAAGGTATTCCAAAGGTGATTTTAGTACGACAGGTTTCCGCAATGCAGTTAAAGAAGTTCTGTAGGAAGGGATGCCAGTTGTATGCAGCTCAGATTTTGGAGGAACCGAGAGATGAAACTCCTAGGTTGGAGGACTATCAAGTGTTACAGGAATTCGGGGATGTGTTTCCTGATGAGATTCCAGGGCTTCCTCCAAAGAGGGACATTGACTTCACTATTGAACTTGTGCCAGGAGCAGCACCAGTGTCCAAGGCACCCTACCAGATGAGTACACCGGAGATGCTAGAGTTGAGGATGCAACTACAAGAGTTGTTAGAAAAGAAGTATATCCGACCAAGTGTATCTCCTTGGGGAGCACCGGTTCTGTTTGTAAAGAAGAAAGATGGTACGCTCAGGTTATGTATTGATTATAGACAGTTGAACAAGGTTACTGTGAAGAATAAATACCCTTTGCCTAGGATTGATGACCTCTTTGATCAAATGAGAGGAGCAAAGGTATTTTCCAAGATTGACTTGAGGTCTGGTTACCATCAAGTAAGAATCAAGGATGAAGACGTTCATAAGACAACCTTCAGGACAAGTTATGGGCACTATGATTTTGTAGTGGTACCATTTGGTCTCACAAATCCGCCAGATACATTTATGTGCCTTATGAATAGTGTTTTCAACAAATATTTGGACAAGTTTGTTCTTGTTTTCCTTGATGACATTCTTGTTTATTCTAAGGATGAGAAAGAGCATGAAGAGCATTTGAGATTGACATTGCAAGTGCTTAGGGAGCATCAGTTGTATGCAAAACTGAGCAAGTGTGACTTCTATAGAGATAGAATTCAGTACTTGGGTCACATTATCTCAGAAGAGGGTATATCTGTGGACCCTGAAAAGATAAAAGCCATTATGAATTGGCCTACGCCAAGAAATGTGACGGATGTAAGATCTTTCATGGGACTTGCAGGATACTATCGAAGATTCATTGAAGGATTCTCCAAAGTTGCACATGCTATCACTTCTTTGCAAAAGAAGGGGATGAAGTTCGAATGGACATCGAGGTGTGAAGAAAGCTTCCAGCAATTGAAGAATCTTCTCACCAGTGCACCAGTATTGAAGGTTGCAGATCCAGAGAAAGATTTTGTGGTATGTACCGATGCATGTGGACAAGGGCTTGGAGGAGTCCTTATGCAGGACAACCATGTGATATGTTATGAGTCGAGAAAGTTGAAGGAGCATGAGAAGAACTATGCCACTCATGATCTAGAGCTCGCAGCCATAGTACATGCTCTCAAGATGTGGAGACATTACTTGATGGGTAGAAAATTTGAGCTCAGAACAGATCATTGTGGACTGAAGTATTTATTTGATCAGCCTACGTTGAATGCTAGGCAAGCAAGATGGCTGGAATTTTTATGTGAGTTTGATTTTGAAATCAAGCACATAAAAGGGAAGGAAAATAAGGTAGCTGATGTGCTCAACAGGAAAATGCAAGAAATGCATGTGGCATCTCTTAGTATTTGTCAATCAGATTTGAGGCAGTAGATTGTTATTCATGTTGCCGGGGATGAATTATATGAACGGATGAAAGACAAATTGCAGCAGCAAAGTCTTGAGAAGAGCTATGAGGGATATAAATTGGAAGGAGATGGGATTCTCACTTATAAAGGTAGAATTTATATTCCATGTGTGGCAGATTTGAGGAGAGTTGTCATGGATGAAATCCATCAAGCTCCGTATTCTGGACACCTAGGATATCAGAAGACAATTGCTATGGCTAGAAAGCAGTACTTCTGGCCAGGTATGAAAAAGGACATGGCTGATTACATTTCAAGATGTATGAAATGTCAACAGGTAAAGGTTGAGCATCAACATCCAGCAGGTTTGTTGCAGCCTTTGCCAGTTCCAGAATGGAAATGGGAATTTATTTCCATGGATTTTATTACAGGATTGCCGATGACTTGGAGACAACATGATTCTATCATGGTTGTGGTAGACAAGTTGACAAAGGCAGCACATTTTATAACAGTTAAGTCAACACATGAGGCTGGTGACATTGCCAAGATCTTCATGAAGGAGATATTCAAATTGCATGGACTGCCGAAGGCAATAGTATCTGACAGAGATGTCAAGTTCACTTCCAACTTTTGGAAGGGGTTGTTTATAGATTTGGGTACAAAGCTAAACTTCAGCACTGCATACCATCCTCAGACAGATGGTCAGACAGAGAGAGTTAATCAGGTGCTTGAAGACATGCTTCGCATGTATGTGATGGACAAACCAATCAAGTGGGAAGATTACTTACACTTGGTGGAGTTTGCTTATAACAACGGGCAGCAAGCATCCTTGGGGATGAGTCCGTATGAAGCTTTGTATGGGAGAAGGTGTAGGACACCAGTGACTTGGGATAATCCAGTGAACAAGATTGTGCTTGGACCGGAATTGCTCAAGGAGATGGAGCAAGAGGTCGTAAAGATCAGGCAGAAGATGAAAGCAACATAGGATAGACAGAAAAGCTATGCAGATAAGCATAGGGTGAACAGGGAGTTCAATGTTGGGGATCATGTTTACCTCAGAGTGAGGGCAAGGAAGAGTTCCTTGAAGCTTGGAAGTTGTGCCAAGTTGTCGCCGAGATACTGTGGGCCGTTTGAAGTGCTTGAAAGAATAGGGCCAGTTGCATATAGACTTGCATTGCCTGCTAGCACTAGAGATCATAATGTTTTTCATGTTTCTTTTCTTAAGAGATATGTACATGATCCTAACCATGTGATAAATTGGGATGTGATTCAGGTGGAACCCGAGGGAGAGTTCTGAATTGAGCCAATGCGCATCCTCGACAGGAAGGTCACAATGCTCTGGAACTGAGCCATAGGGCAGGTAAAGGTGCAATGGGAGTACTACGGACCTGAAGAGGCTACATGGGAGCTCGAGGATGCCATACGATTGGCACATCCATTTTTTCTCAATTCTGCGGAACACTGAGGTGATGCCAGTGTAGCATTTTGTTCAAATTTTGTGAGCACTGAGGATAGTGCTATTGAAGGGGGAGGGGAATGTAATGCCCCGGTTTTGACCCCGTTACATTAGATGTATATGATGTATATATTGTAATGATCATGGTGTAGAGCTAAAGGCCAAGGCCCCGCCATTGATCGGTAATGCTATGTTTTGGATTTAAATTTGTCATCGATGGTATATCGGGGCATGTGGCATATACTATGCTGGCCATCATGTAAAAATGCATCATAATTAATTAATGGACACAACCAGCTACGGTCGCGGCAACTAAATCGAATGGGGCATGATTTCCTAAGGATAAGGGGGGGGGGAATATTTAACCTATGGGCCAATGGGGAAAAGCCAAATGTCTATGAGAGAACCCATCAAATTGTCAACTACCTTTCTTGTCTTTTTCCCCAATCATTTATTTCTGCCAGAATGTGGTTGAGTTAGTTATTGCATGGAATGGGAAGAGTATGGGCAACCAAATTCGAATTGGGCAGAGACCCATTTTTGAAAAACGTGTTCTGACTTCCTTGGCAAGGAAAATGTCCAAAAACGTATGCCATTCTGCCATACATCCACGTTTTTTCATTTTTCTCACCATTCTCCTTCACGTTGGAGCTTTTGGGAGCAGCTGGGGTTTTTCCTGTGTGATTCCTTCCATGTTTTTGGCTGTTTGCTTCATTTCTCCCATGGATTGGAGGTCGTTTTTGTACTGCCAAGGATTGGGTTGTCTTCCTCATGTTTTTGGAGCTGCTGGTGCATTTTCCATTCACGTTTTTGGAAGTTTCATGTGTTTTTACCATGGCTGTGAAGAGCCATTCATGTTTTTGGCTGTCTCACTGGCTGTTGGTCTCATGCACAGGCTATTTGGGGCTTTTTCCCCTACTGTGAGTTGTGCTCACTAATAAGATTCAGGACTGTGTGTTTTCCCCCATGTTGTGAACCATTTTTGCTGTTACGTTTGGGGATTTGCTGTATGATTGTCTGGGAGTCGTTTTTCCCTGTTTAAGCTGTGAGAGCTAAATTGATTTCCTCAGTGCAATTGTTGGTCTTTGGACTGTGTGAGGAGTAAGGATTTTGGCTTGGTTGCTTGATAAACCTAGTGTTAGAAACCACACAGACAGAACTAGAGGGCTGGTCTTCTTCTCCATCACCCCTGAATAGCACTGGAAGGGAATGCAGGGCCTGAGGGACTGCGTAGCAGAGAAGGGACTGATTCCTTGTGTTGGGTGTGGATGGGTGTCTTACAAGTCAGGCTAGTTCTAGTGTAGGTGTTCTTGGCTCTGTAATGAGCTCACCAGCTTAGCAAATTTCCTTCATCAGCTCCTTAATGGCCTGATAAACCCAACTGAGTTGGCTTGGCTGTGTCTTGGTTATCTTTGGCTATGTGTAAGCCTGCTAGTTCCCTTATTCCTTGGAGAATCATGCCCAGCTCGGGGGTGGCAGCGCTGCTGAGATATTGATGAGCACGTTGGCCTATGGTTGGGTGGAACGTTGCAGCGATGTAGCTGGTTGCGGAAGAAGTTCTTTCATAAGATAAGTAATCTTGTTTATTTTACCTCTGCAATTCAATATTTACTGTTATTTAAATGGATTGAACATGTTGAATGAATGCTTGTTTGAATGCATGATGTTTCTGCTGTGCAAAAGATTAAATTGCATCTGTGCCTGATGAATAATCATGTGTGCACATTTTAGTTTAAATTCTCTTTCAGCATTCTGTTTTAGGCAATGTTTAAGCCTGTCCATGTTCATGGGCGGTTAGCCCGGTCTAGTAAAGCTCTTTGTCGCGTCCTCTACGCTGGTCGGAGGCATGGGGACGTGACACAACCTATTCTGTATATAGGCTGCATAGTTTATAGCTTCGGCCCAGTACTTTGGTGGCAATGTTTTGGCCTCCATCATGTATGTTTCCATCTCCTTCAGTGATCTGTTCTTCCTCTCAGCAACACCATTCTGTTGTGGTGTGTAAGGGATAGAATGCTACATCTGAATACCTGCATTTTCACAATAATTAATAAACTCAGACTTGACCTACTCACCACCATTGTTATATCTGAGGACCTTGAGTTTCCTCCCATACTAGTTTTCAACCAAAGCCTTAAAGACTTAAAAGAGGCCAAAAACTTCAGACTTGTATTTCAGGAAGTAAACCCAGCAATACCTGGAAAAGTCATCTATGAAAGTTAATGCATATTTGGCCTAACTCATGGAAATATGAGGTAATGGTCCAGAAACATCACTGTGGATCAACTCGACGGGTGCATAGGTTCTCTCATGACTAGCTCTCAAATTTGTGCTCTGGGTGTTTTCCTAGGATACAACCTTGGCAGACTCCTTTGGAAAATTTTATCTTGGGTAACCCTGTGACCATCTCTTTTTCACTAAGATCAGAAAGATACTTGTAATTTAGGTGGCCAAGTATTTCATACCAAAGCTTGCTAGCCTCATTAGCATGAATCAGAAGAGCAAAGGGGTTTGAGTAGGGTAGGAAGTGTGAGAACATGTATACCTTTTGAGCATGATTTGCAACTTCTTTTGCAATGACTTTACCACTTGAGATCTCTGTGATCTCAACTTCATCAAGGGAGGATATGAATTTATTTGGATACCCAATGTGAGTCATTTGGTACACTGAGAAGAGGTTGGAGGAAAGACCAGGCACATACAACACATTGTTGAACTGACCATGATCAAGATCAATCCTCCCTTTGCCCAAAATTTCAGTGAGAGAGTCATATCCCAGTACTATAGGTGGACATTTCGACATGTCAAGTGAGGAGAATGCCTCCTTGGTCGAAACCATGTGTCTTGAAGCTCCAGAATCGATGATGAAACTAGGTGAGCTTGATGTGCCAGCAACCAATGCATGAACTCTCTCTCTATCTTCTGAACTTGATCCTCCTTCTCTCTTCTTTGAGCTATCTGGAAGGGAGATGCCATTCTTCTTTAGGATTTGGGTCAGCATGTCTATTTTTCTTCTTCATACAAGAGCTTTCAGTGTGATTTCCCTTATTGCAGTATGTGCACTTGCTCATTTCTCCTTTATTCTTCTTCTTCTGGTAGTTCTTCTTGGAACCTTGTGGCTCCTCCGGAGACTTGTTCTTGTCCCTCTTTTGCTCAGGTGTATTTTTAGCTTTCTTTTTTGTTTTTGAATCCACCTTCAAATATCCAGCAACCAGAGCTTCGTCTTTGGATGGTTTGATGGTGCCCATCATCACCAGCTTGTCTTGTTCTTGTGTGAGAGATTCCATGAAATCTGCAAGGCTAGGCATCTTCCAGGTTCGAGCTATCATTTTTGTGGCATAGAAGGTCGAAACAAACACTGAATAGTCAGGGCCAAGCTTCAAGAGTATTTCCAAGACCAACTGATCATCCTTCTTTTCGATCCCACATTACTTCAGCTACAAAACAAGTGCTTTGAACTTGGAGAAATAGAGTTGCAGGGATTCAAAGCTATTTGGACTCAGGGAGATCAGTTCATTCTCGATTTGATCTCCCCTCATCTCATCTGTCTTTCCAAAAAGATCAGTAAGCTTATCCCATACTTCATTCGGTGATGTCAATCCCTCAAGATGGAAAAGGAGGTCTCTGGAAATACTCAGACACAGGAGACCATAGGCCTCATCCCTCCTGTTGTGCCATTTTTTCTTCTCTGCAGCAACATTGGCCTCTGCTTCTATTTCCATAGTCACCCTATAGAGGCCTTTTTCTCTCAACAGTATCTCCATCTCTTCTTTCCATTCAAATAAATTGAAGGGAGTCAAGATGATCTTCTGAGATTGATCCATAGCTCAGAAATTGTCCCGGCTGTCAGTAGAAGGCTCCCAGTCACTGATGTCAAACCTGCAAAAAAATTTTGAAGGAGAGAAATTGATCTATAATGGCTCTGATACCATTTGGAAATTGAACCCAGTGATAGAACAATTTTACTCACAACAATTATCAATTGATCATGCAAAATCACTCACAAAAGAGACTGAATAATGAGCTGAACACTAAACTGTATTGAATAAGTGTACAATAGACAACCCTATAATAACATAGGATACTGTATTAAATAATTACATCAGGGATTTGAATTCATGAGGAGCAACTCGAATCTATTCAAAAGCGGGCTTACTAAAATTAAGCAAATCCCCCATAGGTGCAAAAAGTTGTTTTCAAATCCGTCATGGATCTCACGAATTGGAAAAATCACTTAGGCAAGATAAATAGTGATGGAATGACAACTCATACATGCTTTTCCAAGGAGAAAGGAGTGGAGGATGTAGAGGACAAAAAACTAGTTCACCTCACCTAGTCAAACTTTCCCAATTGCCTTAAAGCACTGAAAAAGCAGAACGGTGCCTTGGAGACCAGGAATAAAGAAGAATTGATTCCTTGAGGTTTTAAAAGCTCTACATGAGTCAAAATAGGCAATTTTGACCACTATGGATAGGTAAATGACAACTTGCATAAGGTGGAATCATGAGACTAGGAAAATAAGACAAAAATAATTAAATTAATGTCTAAGGTAGCTAACTATGGGTTGATTATTCTAACAGAATGTGTGGCCTTGTTGTAGCTATGTTGGAGGATGTGCAAGTAATTCTCCCATTGTTTTGTGCACCCAAAGTGTGTACGAAGAGCATGGACCAATATCCTATTAACCACTTATGTTTGGCCATCCATTTGAGGATGGAATGCTATCTAAAATTTGAGTTGGAACCCCAGGAGTGCCTAGATTGTCTTCCAAAATGTGCTTAGGAAGAGTGACTCTCATCTAATATGATAGTGCTTGGTAGGCCAAAATGTGGCCAGACATGCCGTAAGTATAAATATGTTGTTTGGGATGCTGTAGTAGTTTTTGTGCATGGAATTAAAAATTCCATTTTGCTGAAGCGACATACCACTACCCAGATTGCATCATGATTCTTTTGGTTGGTTGGGAGACCACTAAGGAATTCCATGGAGATTGATTCCCAAGGATGGGAAGGAATAGGCAGTGGTTGATATAATCCATGCTTACGGTTGGATGGCTTGGATTGGGAGCATAATGCACAAGCTCAGATAAATTTCTCAACTTGGGGATGCATGGCAGGTGAATGGAAATGGCATTGTGGATTTTGTATGGTTTTCGTGGTGCCGAAGTGGCCACCATAAGTTGAAGCATGTGCCTCCATGATGAGCAAGAGGCAGCCCTGGGAGTTTGGAACACATAGTTAATTGAATTTATAAAGGCAACCATCCCAGATAGTGTAGTTCAGGAAGGGGGTTGTTTGATCTCCATGGGTCTGTGCAATGCTATCCAAGTTTTTTGAAAGTCTATATCCATAGAATATTGTTTCTTCCATATATCATAGTTGACACAACACACTTCTAGAATGGGGAGGGTTGTACTAGGTGGTCAACTGAGAAAATCAGAAATCTTATTTGAAGTGCATTTCTTATATCTGATGACCAAGTGGAACTATTGAATGTAGGAGGCTCATTTAAGGTGCCTTTGTTACTGAATATTTGACTGAGAATTGATGAAAATAAAAGGGTGGTGGTCTGTATGCAAGATAGTTTCTTTACCTAGCAAATAATGTCTCCATTTCTTCAGGGCTTGAACAAGACTGTAAAACTCTTTGTCATAGGTGCTATAGTTGATCTTTGCCTCCTTGAGAGTTTTAGAATGATAAGCAATGGGATGGATTTTCTATATAAGCACGGACCTAATAACATATTATGAGGCATTAGACTCAAGCTCAAAAGGTTGAGAGAGGTCTGACAAATGTAAAACCGAAGATGAGCAGAGGGCTTCCTTGAGCTAGGCTAAAATGACTAGTGGCTTCATTAGTCCAAATAAATGTTGAAGAATGATTAGAAATCTGATGTAAAGGACAAGCAGTCTGTGAAAAGTGTAGAAAGAACTTACGATAGAAAATTATACCACCCAGAAATATTTTGAGCTCACTGGTCAAATAAGGGAGTGGCCATTTCTTCAACACTTGGATACGGGATGGATCTAGTTGAATACTTTCTGAATTGACAACAAATCAAAGATAGGGAACTAAATTTTGAATGAAAAATGACTTCTTTTCTTTGAATTGCAACTTGTTGTCTCGGAGGATTTGAATAACTTGTTAGACATGTTACATGTGTGCATCCCATGTCTGGATGAAGATGAGAATTTTATCTAAGTAGATGACAACAATGTGACCCAAATGTGGTCTGAATATGTCATTGAGGAGCCTCATAAATGTTGTTGGAGCATCAGTGAGGCCGAAGGGCATGAATTTCCATTCATAAAGACCAAATTTGGTCTTAAATGTTGTCTTCCATACATCATCCAGGTTCATTCCAACCTGATGGTAACCAACTGTCAGATCTATCTTGGTGAACCATTTTTCTCCTTGGAGGGTGTCCAATAGTTCCTCAATCTAGGGTAGAGGGTAACAATTTTTTATAGTAGCCATGTTGAGGGATCGATAATCAGTGACAAGGTGCATGTCTGGGGTATCTTGTTTGGGAATAAAAAAATGTGGCAGAAGCACAAGGAGAAGAAGAGGGTTGGATGTGACTGGAGCTAATGAGTTCTATCAATTGTTTTTCCATTTCCTCTGTTTTTGTGGGGGGGAATCGATAAGTTGGGGCGTTAGGTAAGTTAGATATGGAGATGAGTTGGATTGAATGGTCTATTTGCATGGAGGGGAGGAGGCCCGTGGGAGGTTGAAACACATCGGAAAACTATTGGAGTAGGGGAGTCATGGATTCAAAAACAAGATGAGTGGTATTATTTGGTGGTACTAGGAACACCAAACATAGAGAGATACACTGATTCAACTGGACATGTGGGGTGTTCTCTATAGTTGCATGGGTTTTGGGTGTTTTTGTTGTTAATATATAGGTATGGCCATCTTTTGAAATTTTGTATTGTCGATATTTGGGCATATAGATAGAATTTATTTGTGATTGATATGGTTTTCCTAATAGTAAATATGAACAATCCAACAGGGAAACATCACAAAGAACAATGTCTTTGAATGGGCTTATGGCAAAGGTGACAAGGCACTGCTCAGATACTAGGAGATGAGGATGATCGTTCTAAACCCATCCGAGCTAATAGGGGTGTGGGTAAGGAGTAGTAACCAAGTTAAGGTGGTTGACTAGGGCTTGAGATACCAAATTCTTTTGGCTTCCATTGTCCATAATGAGTAAGGATAAAGAATTTTTGATTTGGAAATTATTAGTAAAAAGTGGTTGGGTTGAGGAGTTTAGATATTCCTGGGTCATGAGGATCAAAGAGGGATCTACTTTGGTGGGATTAGATAGAGGGACTTCTGTAGTGTCCTCCACTGGTGGACGAGTAATGATCTCCGTAAGCAAGGTTTTGTTGGCCTTTATATTTTGAAAAGGTTCAACAATCTGAGGAGTTCTATGAAGTGGTCTTATGGAATGAACACCAAGGTGTTCTTGCATTTGTATGGTTAATGGGATTTTGAGCCCGAGGAGGTGGGAAATGAGCTTAAGGGTTGAAGCTAGTTGTTTGAGAGGGAGATGCATGAGGATTGGAGCAAAATTGAGTAGTATAAACCCCAAGAGAAAGCTTCCTTTCAATAGCCAATTCTCTCTGAATTTTTTTTTCCAATGTTGGATTTTCGAACAATTCTACCTCTCTATGGATGTGAAGCAATAAACCAGCAATAAACTTAATAATGAGTACCTCCTCAGGATCTGGAATATGGAGTTGTAGGCGTAGTTTGCAGAAGAAGCCAATCTAGACTTGAATACTTTGTGAAGGGAGTTGTCTAATTTGATGCCATCTCATCCATAGAGATTGTACATACCCCAGTGGGTAGAAGTGGGTTCTCAATGCATCTGAAAGTTGATCCCAAGTTTTGATGGTTGTGGAGGAATAATTCCGTGCAGTAGTTCCAAGTTGCACCACTAATGTGGCATTTTCTCGCTCGATATCCCACCAAATTTTTGTGATATCTTCAAGTTGTAAGGAGGCAATTTGAAGTTTTCTCTCCTCAGTGAGGCTTGTGGATGTGTTAAAGTAGGTGGAGAGGCCATGGATCCATGAATCAATAGCTTCTCCATTGGTTTTCCCAACAAACTTAGGGAGTTTTATTCTAGTGTCCAATTGGAATGGGTGTGGATTATTTTCTTATTGCATCCTCAACAACTCATTGAGGACAAAATATATATCTTAGACTAGATTCTAAGTGTTGGAATCCAATTCTACTGCTAAAGGAGCTCTATGAGGAGGCATGGTGAGGCCAACTAAAGATCCAAGCTAACTTGGGTACAAAAAACTTAAATGGAGCAAAGGAGCCTCGATCTAGAGGGATAGATCTATGAACCTCCTCTCTATTGTAGTTGAGATCTGTGTGCCCTTGGGGCTATGCGATATGTGTTCCCACTTGCATTACCATATAAACACAGCAGTCGATGACATCTGTAATATTTCATGATAAAAAAACCCTTTTTTTTGTTGGAGCCCATACTCAAGATCTTGAGGCTCTGATACCATTTGATATGCATCACAGTAGACTAAGGAGTTGGTATTGAATATGGAATGATCTTGGGAGTGTGTGAAGCATGGAGGAGAAGGACACAACTGGAAAGGAGATGTGCAGAGCTACCTCTGATAGCAGGTTCAGCATGAGTGGAGAAGGGAGCATCAGAATAGGAGAGTGCAGACATGCAGTTGAGCATTTGCAAGGATGGAGGAGTAATACAGCATAATTACGGGAAGCCCCATCCATCCTGAGTGTTTTCTAATTTAGCAGGAACAATTAAATGGGTATTCTCTAGTATCGACGTTTTCTGGAAAATTGGAAGAAGCCGCTATGAGAGGAATAGATTACGGGAAGGTTACCTCTCTGTGAGTGTAATAATACAAAGCTTGGAATCCCAGAGCTACCATGGGTGAGGCGCTTTGGTGGCTCCAAGCTAAAAAAATAAAAAACCCTAAAACATAACATAAACAAAAAAAAGGTAAATGCATAACTAATAGACACAACCCTTTTAACAAAAGAAAAATAGCAATTTTATTAGATATCTCCCCTTATATAATAAGGAATCTTCTTAATGACATAGATTAAAGGTAATAATTAATAAATTTAATCTAAACATGTGTGCCCCCTTCTGCTTCTTCTTCCCAATGGTGCAGATGAATACATAGGAGAAGGATAAAGAATGGCTTCTAGGTATCATCAAATAATTTCAAGTACACAACTAATTTAGTGAGATGAAATCCTGAGTGGACATTTATAGTTTAAATGGAGAATAATCTAGATGGTGGAGACACCTAAATCATACCAAAAAGGATGAAGTGAAAGAAATATAATGGATTAATTTTTGGAGAATGTAACAAATATAATGTTATAAATATTAACATTTGATACTAAATAGGTTAATTAGGGTAATTAATTAATTACTCAAGAGGTGACTTGAAAAGTCACCCCCCTTACCACTTAGGGTATAAAATACTCGACACTAATTCTTGTAGAACATTTTTTTATCTATCCAAGTATCAATATATATTTGTCATATCAATGGATTATCAAATATTCAACATGTTCTTGTAATATTGATTGTGTGAAGCGAATAAATATTCGCTTCATTCGGTATCAGAGCTAGTTTGTAATCCACACCTTTGGCCATATCATGATTTTTTTATCATAATCCTAGGGAGACCCTAAAATTATGGTCTTTTACCAAGTAAAAGAAAAAAATAAATTCAAAAGAAAAAATAAAAAGGAAGAAGTTAAAATAAAAGGAGAGAAGAAGAATGAAGATGATGCCATAAAAAAAGAAAGGTAAAAAAAACAGTAAAAATAAAAGAGTAAAACCACAAGTTGGTTTTCCACCCACGGTTTTGTTTTAATAAGTGGTTTTTTAATTCTAGGGTTTAAACCCTAATTTCCACACCATTCATAAAAAATATATATGAATATTACTATTAGTAATACTAAAATTTATTGTTCTTATATATTTTTCCAAAAAAACTTTCGACCAAATTCACAAAAAAAATATATACTATATTATTATTGTTAAATAATAACTGGTAATATATTATATTTGTTATTATTAGTAAATTTTTAATAATAATAGTAATTAATAATAATAATAATAAGTCAATAATTATTATTTAATAGTTGTGTTACTTATAATTATTACTTTATACAAGAAGGAAAAAGAATCAAAGAAGATATTAAAAGAGAAAAACTCAAGTCTTGGAAGATATTAAAAATATTATGATTCCTATATATAAATACAAATTTTGGACTAGTCCTTATTGCGAAATGGAATTCCATTATCCGACATCTTTTAGAAATGCAATCGCTCATGTCCAATATGTAGCCAATATTTTACTATGGAAGACAATCCAAGTCACTCACAATTGCAATCATGGTTACGAATAGTTTCAACCCATCTAAAAACATGTGAACTAGCTAATAGTATTATGGATGAGAGAATATCACATTTGGAAGGTGTCATTCACCAACTTCAAGACCAGATAAAAAAACTAAATAAAGTCAAAGAATGGTTGTATGGAAAAAATATCGACTTAGAAGAGGAAATTAGTCATCTAAAGAAAGTCTTCATCGACAAGGAAGAAAAATTGGTGCAACTACATGAAACATTAGAAAATCAAGAAATAGAGTTATGTCATCATCAACAGAAAAAAGAAAAAATCCAGCAGCAATATGACGACAGTAAGAAGACACATAATTTGTAACTAACAAAATTCAACAATGTGTTATCAAGAAATACCGAAGAGATTTTTTGATTACAAAATCATAACGAAACATTGATTACAAAGATTCAAAAACTGAAACATAGTAATAAAAGGGAACACTCCAGTGAAGAACTCAAAGGAAGAACACTAGAAAAAATGAAAGAAAACAAGTGTCTAAAGAATCGTAATCAGGAACTAGAAAATCAAATCAAGAAGTTAGAAGATAACAAAAATTCACAAGATGAAAGATTCAGAATCATAACAATGTACATAAGAACCAAGAAGCGGAAATCAAGGAAGATGCATCCAAAAATCAAATCAAGGAAGTGAAGGAATTCCTTACCACAATTCAAAAGAATGAAAAACAAACAACAAATACACCTTACAGACATCCTAATTATAATCGTCATTTTGACCAACGACAGGATCAAAACATGCACTCATAGAAGAATTATTTTGACAGGCGAAAAGACCAACATGGTAAACAACAATTGAAACCATCCATTCTACATAGTGATCTTAGAGATCCAATAAAAGTAGAACTCGGATGGACCACAACAAATACGATGTGAAAAATATCCTTGAGAATCTATAAATCGTATCATCTCATTTCATTAAGTGTCGCAATTACAAAAATGAAAGGATCCCGAGATGACAATTCAAGGGAATTTAGACATTGTTGTCGATACAAACTTTGAGGACAAATATTCCCTTAAGGGGAACAAAATGTAACAGATATAAATGTTATAAGTATTAACATTTAATACTAAGTAGGTTAATTAGGGTAATTAATCAATTACTCAAGAGGTGACATGAAAAGTCACCCCTCTTACCACTTAGGGTATAAAATACCTGACACTAATTCTTGTAAAACATCTTTTTATCTATCGAATTATCAATTTATATTTTTCCTATTAATGGATTATCAAATATTCGAGGTGTTTCGGTAATATTGATTGTGTGAAGTGAATACATATTCACTTCAAAAATTACATGTGTGAAATATTCTTTGAGAGAAAAGTGAAATATTTTCATTAGTTAAAGATGGGTTCCATGACCATGGATTCCTTCATTAACATATTTTTTGATCTATTACACTATGTGCCTTACATAAAGGATGAAAAGGTGAAGATACAACAATTTTTTGGATGTCCTCCTTCGAATTTTTCAGAGAGAATTGAGTTTGACATGCCTAAAACTATGGACACTACCTTACATAAAGCTAATATTTTCTATGAGCATGGACACCTAAGGCAGGAAAAAATCAACAAATTTCGAGACAGGTCTAGGACCTTCTTGGGACAATTGAAAACCTGATTTTAAACCATCGCATTACATATAACATAACAAATTTTTTCCAACAAACATAAAATTCAACAAGACAGGTGAAAATACAAATGTGTAAGCACCAATTGTGGAAATTGAACCCAGTGATAGAACAATTTTACTCACAACAATTATCAATTGATCATGCAAAATCACTCACAAAAGAGACTGAATATGGAGCTGAACACTAATCATGAGGCTGATCCATGTATCTAGAAGCCACACTTAATACATAAGAAATATCAGGTCTAGTATGTGTAAGATACAACAAACATCCAATCAATTTCCTATACACTGTACTGCTTACCATAGGTGAAGAATCAACTTCTTCCAGCTTCACTCCTGAAAGGAAATGAGTCTTTCTTGGTTTGCAGTCCTTCATTCTAAATTTGTTCAGAAAATCCAAGGCATACTTGGACTGGCACACCTTGATTCCATATTTGGTTTGAGCAATCTCAAGCCCCAAGAATTGGCTTAAGAGCCCCAAATCTGTCATGGAGAAGGCTTGGTTCATTGCACCCTTCAAGGAAGCAATCTCATCCTTTGAGCTTCCTATAATGAGAAGGTCATCAACATATAACACAATGATCATTAATGAACCATTAATTAACTTCAAATATACATTTGGATCTGATTTTCACCGAACAAAATTCAGTGATAGCAAGAAGCTATCAATCTTGGCATACCAAGCCCTGGGGGTTGTCATTAGCCCATACAATGACTTTCTCAACCTGCAGACAAGAGATGGGTTAGTAGAAAATCCTTGAGGCTGCTGCATGTATATCTCTTCAGTGAGATCTCCATTTAGGAAGGCACATTTTACATCCATGTGATGTACCTCCCATTGCTTTGAAGCTGCAATGGCTAAGGCTATCCTGATGGAGTCCATCTTTGCCACTGGTGCAAAGGTCTCATTGTAATATATGCCATGAAACTGTGAGTAACCCTTGGCTACCAATATTCCTTTGTACTTCATAGGTGAACCATCAGCAGCAACTTTGTTCTTGTAGACCCACTTACACTGAACTAACTTCCTCCCTGGGGGAAGATCCACTAGCTCCCATGTGTTGCTCTTCTGGAGTGAGTTGAACTCTTCCTTAATGGCCACTTGCCATCTTGGATCTCCTCCTGCTTCTTCATATGTTTGACGATATGATTACACCATAATATATCATTTCTCAGCAAACATAGGATCCTTCATGCAAACACCACTCTCAAATTGAGATCTGGTCCTCCTTGTGTCATTGGGATCCCCATCTAGCTCTCCTACTGAATGTAGTGTCTTGGCTTCCCATTTTGGCCTTCTAGGGCTGTTAGGGTCTTCAATAAACTCATCAATATCAGACATATCAGAACCAGCATGTTCAACAAACTCTTCACTTACTTTCAGAGGTTCAGGTGGTGAAGAGGATTCTCCAACTTCCACTGCTGCAAGGGGTTCTTCTTGAAACTGAACACACCTTTCAATAAAGGATTTGTTTGTGCTCAAATTTATCAGCTTGTAACCTTTTGAATCTTCAGAGTACCCAACAAATAGACACACTTGGCGTTGGGGTTGCAAAGCCTTCCTCTTTTCTGTTGGAATCCTACCCCGAGCCCTTGAGCCAAAAATCCTGAAATGGGTCACATCTGGCTTGTGCCCACTCCATGCTTTGAAAAGAGTCATACCATCAAGATATTTATGAGGCATCCTATTATATATTTAGGCTGCATAGTTTATAGCTTCATCCCAGTACTTTGGTGGCAAATTTTTGGCCTCCATCATGCATGTTTCCATCTCCTTCAGTGATCTGTTCTTCCTCTCAGCAACACCATTTTGTTGTGGTGTGTAAGGGATAGAATGATGCATCTAAATACCTGAATATGCAAAATAATTAATAAAATCAGACTTGACATACTCACCACCATTGTCAGATCTGAGGAACTTGAGTTTCCTCCCAGACTGGTTTTCAACCAAAGCCTTAAAGACTTGGAAGAGGCCAAAAACTTCAGACTTGTGTTTCAGGAAGTAAACCCAGCAATACCAGGAAAATTCATCTATGAAAGTCAATGCATATTTGTCCTAACTCATGGACATATGAGGGAATGGGCCAGCAACATCACTGTGGATCAGCTCGAGGGGTGCAGAGGTTCTCTCATGACTAGCTCTCTCAAATTTATGGTCTGGGTGTTTTCCTAGGATACAACCTTGGCAGACTCCTTTGGAAAATTTTATCTTGGGAAACCCTATGACCATCTCTTTTTCACTAAGATCAGAAAGATACTTGTAATTTAGGTGGCCAAATATTTCATGCCAAAGCTTGCTTGCCTCATTAGCATGAATCAAAAGAGCATAGGGGTTTGAGTAGAGTAGGAAGTGTGAGAACATGTATACCTTTTGAGCATGATTTGCAACTCCTTTTGCAATGAATTTACCACTTGATATTTATGTGATCTCAACTTCATCAGGGGAGAATATGACCTTGTTTGGAGACCCAGTGTGAGTCATTTGGTACACTAACAAGAGGTTGGAGGCAAGACCAGGAACATACAACACATTGCTGAACTGACCATGATCAAGATCAATCCTCCCTTTGCCCAAAATTTCAGTGAGAGAGTCATCTCCCAGTACTATAGCTGGTCCTTTCAACATGTCAAGTGAGGAGAATGCCTCCATGGTCAAAACCATTTGTCTAGAATCTCCAGAGTCGATGATGAAACTAGGTGAGCTTGATGTGCTGGCAACCAATGCATGAACTCTCTCTCTATCTTCTGAACTTGATCCTCCTTCTCTCTTCTTTGAGCTTTCTGGAAGGGAGATGCCATTCTTCTCCAGGAGTTGGGTTAGCATGTCTATTTGCTTCTTCATACAAGAGCTTTCAATGTGATTTCCCTTATTGCAGTATGCGCACTTGCTCATTTCTCCTTTATTCTTCTTCTTCTGGTAGTTCTTCTTGGAACCTTGTGGCTCCTCCGGAGACTTGTTCTTGTCTCTCTTTTGCTTAGGTGGATTTTTAGATTTATTTTTTCTTTTTGAATCCACCTTCTAATCTCCAGCAACTAGAGCTTGGTCTTTGGATGGTTTGATGGTGCCCATCATCACCAGCTTGTCTTGTTCTTGTGTGAGAGATTCCATGAAATCTGTAAGGCTAGGCATCTTCTAGGTTTGAGCTGTCAACTTTGTGGCATAGAAGGTCGAAAAAAACATTGAATAGTCAGGGCCAAGCTTCGAGAGTATGGCCAATACAAGATTATCATCCTTCTTTTCGATCCCACACTATTTTAGCTGCAAAACAAGTGCTTTGAACTTGGAGAAATAGAGTTGCAGGGATTCAAAGCTATTTGGACTCAGGGAGATCAGTTCATTTTCGATTTGATGTCCCCTCATCTCATATGTATTTCCAGAAAGATCAGTAATATTCTCCCATACTTCATTTGGTGATGTCAATCCATCAAGATGGAAAAGGAGGTCTCTGGAAATACTCAGACATAAGAGACCATAGGCCTCATCCCTCATGTTGTGCCATTTTATCTTCTCTGCAGTTGCATTGGACTCTGCTTCTGTTGCCATAGTCACCCTGTAGATTCCTTTCACTCTCAACAGTATCTCCATCTCTGCTTTCCATTCAAATAATTTGAAGGGAGTCAAGATGATCTTCTGAGATTCATCCATAGCTCAGAAATTGTCCCGACTGTCAGTAGAAGGCTCCCAGTCACTGGTGTCGAACTTGCAAAACAATTTTGAAGGAGAGAAATCGATATACAATGGCTCTGATACCATGTGGAAATTGAACCCAATGATAGAAAAAATTTACTCACAACAATTATCAATTGATCATGCAAAATCACTCACAAAAGAGACTGAATATGGAGCTGAACACTAAACTGTATTAACTCAGTGTACAATAGCCAACCCTGTAACATGATATGTTGCTGCATTAAATAATTACATAAACGATTCGAATACATGAGGAGGCAATTTGAATCTAGTCAAAAGCAGGCTTACTGAAATTAAGCAATTCCCCCATAGGTGCATAAAGTAGTTTCCAAATCAGTCATGGAGCTCACGAATTGGAAAAATAACTTAGGAAATATAAACAATGATGGAATGAGAACTCATACATGCTTTTAATAGGAGAAAAGAGTGGAGGATGTGGAGGACAAAAAACTAGTTAACCTCACCTAGTCAAACTTTTCCAATTGCCTTAAAGCACTGAAAAAGCAGGCAATAAAGCAGAAAAAGTAGAAGGGCACCTAGGAGGCTAGGAATAAAGAAGAATTGATTCCTTGAGGTTTCCCAAGCGCTACATGAGTAAAAATAGGCAAGTTTGACCACTATGGATAGGTAAATGACAACTTGCATAAGGTGGGACACATGAACTAGGCAAATAAGACAAAAAGAATTAAATTAATGTCTAAGGTAGCTAACTATGGGTTGATTATTCTAACACCAATTACCAGCATACCGACAACAAAAGAAGGAACCAAGGAAGCCTAAATCCAAGTTAATTTTTGGAAATTCCAAGGACCCCATTATGCCAGAGATTGTGCAAACAATACTGGTGGAGTCTTAAAAAATATAAAGGAAGACCCAATGAAAGAGGACATGGATAGCACACCGAGGATATATGCAGCACTAGATTAACAACAATCAGACCATCAAGCCAATATGGTCAAAATAGAAGGTAGGGTTTCTGTAATGTCCCCGACCCTCTGACCGGCGAGGAGGATGCTACCAACCCATCAAAAACCTCCGGGAAGATAGCCTTATGAACATGAATAGGCATATAATGCTGAAATATAAAGCTTAAACATAAGACATACTAAGATGAATAATCCTTCATACACATAGCGGAAGCAAACATACATTCATTCAAGCATACCACATGTTCATCATATTCATTAATCAGTAAATATAAATGTAGAGACAGAATAGTCAATAATACTCATCTTAAAAAGAATTCATCTTGCAACTAGCTACGTCACCGCAATGTTCCACCCAACCATAGGCCAGTGTGCTCATCAATCTCTCAGGAACATTTCCACCCCTGAGCTGGGCATGATTCCTCAAGGAATAAGGTTCAAAGCAGGCTTACACATATCCAAGGTACACAAAGCAGCCAAGACCACAAAAATGGGATTTTCAAGTCGACGAGGAGCTAGGAAAGGCTAAATGCTAAGCTGGTGGTCTCAATTGAGAACTAATTATGCCTACATCAAAGATAACCTGACTTCTAAGAAATCCACACACCCAACACTGGGAATCATTCCTTTCTCTGCTTTGCAATCCCTCAGGCCCTGACTTCCCTTTCCAATACTATTCAAGGGTTGTGGAGAAGAAATCCATCAGTCTAACTCTATCTGAGTGGCTCCCAACACCAGGTTTCTCAAGAATAACCAGCCTCCAATCCTGCTCTAAATAGTCTGAATACCAACCACTGCATACCCGTAGTAAAACAAGCTATTCACAGTTGGGACAGGGGAAAACAAAATCCTAAGTCATTCTTGGCCCTATCGTGGCCAAAATGACTCAATGTCAACTACAACATCTCAAAACGTGAAAGAAACCACAGCCACAAATAATGGAGGGAAAACCATAGAAACCACCAAATCAGGGAACAACCACAATCCCAACTCAACAGTGGAATGGCAAAAACATCACACACTCCCAAAACAGAAGAGAAGTCCATTTCTCAATCCTAGGCAGTGGAAAATAGGTACCCAGACCATAAATCCTTGAATGTAACAAACATACACACAGTCCGATAATACAAAAAAGGGAATATCGATTCTCTTCATAGGCCAGGGAAAGAACATAGCCGATATCCCCGTGAAGAACCACAGATACGAGTAATCGACGAGAGAAGGGCGAACAGAACTGACCCCTACATGCGTGAGATGGTAAATAAAAAAACCACGAGTGGAAGAGTGGAGAGAGTGGTAACCATCCCCTTGCCCTCCTCATGAGGAAGAGTGAGCTTACTAGTGTAGTGTACATGGGGCAAACCCTGGAAATCCTGCCACCTACCACTCCCTAGCCGTAACTGCTCCCAACTAATCGAACAGCAAAAGTTTTGTGGGTGTTTGACACATGGCAAACTCCCAATGGCTCCCACGGTTTAGACAACCCCCCCCCCAACCTTAGGAATCATGCCCTTTTCATTTAATGTTGCACCGTTGTAGCTGGATGTAGGTTTATTTTAATTGATGTGCATATTTACATGATGCCAAAACTATAATGTGCTAGATAGCACAATATACCATTGACAACGATCCCTATTGCCGAAACATAACATAGCCGAATCGATGGTGGGATTTTTCCTTTAGCTCCACACCACGATTAATTACAATATATACATCATGTACCTTTTGATGGAAATGGGGTCAAAACCAGGACATTATAGTCTCAAACACTTATATTTCAATTTTTATTAATCCCTGTGGTTACCAGAGCTATGTATCACCCAAAATTGTTGAAACATGTAAACTTAACAAAGAAAAACATGAGAAACCATGGATGGTACAATTAGCCACGGGTACAAAAAGAAAGGTTTCAGAACTAGTGAGATACTGTGAGGTAAAATTGAACAATTTTCCAGCTAAAATAGATTTGAATATGCTACCTTTGGGATCATATGGTGTACTCATCAGCATGGACTAGTTGGAACAACACCATGTCATGCTCGATTGTCTACATAAGTCAATATTGTGCACGTATAACCAAGGGAATTAGACAAATATTCAAGGCATACCTAATAAGGGTTTTGTTAGGAAGATATCCTCCTTACAGGAAAAGGAGTGTATTAGGAAAGGCTACAAAATGTTTTCATTAAACATCCAAGATGTAGAAGCTTTCAGAGAACATCAAATCGAGGAATTCCCTGTTCTCATGGAATTTAAGGATGTATTCCTCAAGGATGTACTAGGATTACCACAAAAAGTAACTTATACTTTTCCATAGAACTAACATGAGGGTCAGTACTGGCTTCCCAAGCCCCATACCGTATATGCGCACCAGAATTGGTAGAACTCAAGTTGAAGTTACAAGAGTTAATAGAGAAATATTATATCTGACCAAGTATTTCCCCTTGGGGATAACCTATATACTTTTCGTAAAGAATAAGGATGGTATGATGTGAATGTGCATTGATTACTACCAACTTAAAATCATGACTTTCAAGAACTGTTACCCACTCACTAAGATCGATGACTTATTTGATCAAGTCGGAGGAGAAAATATCTTTTCAAATATTGACCTCCAGTTTGGTTACCATCAAGTTTGGATCCATGATGAAGATATTCATAGAAAAACCTTTTGAATGTGATATGACCATTACAAGCTTGTAGAAATGCCTTTTGGGCTAACTAATGCACTAGGAATGTTTATGTGCATGATGAATAATATCTTCAGTAAATACCTACATAAGTTTGTATTGGTATTTATATACGAAATACTAGTTTACTGTAAGAGTTAAGAGGAACATCAGGAGCATCTATGCATAGCACTATGAGTTTTACAGGAACACCAAATTTATGCTAAGTTTAGTAAATGTTATTTTTACAAACCATAGATACCATACCTAGGTCACATCATCTCCGAGAAAGGGATATTCATCGACCTAGAAAATATTGAAGCCATAGAATATTGGTCTACCCCTACCTATGTCACCGACATTAGGTCATTTTTGGGATTAGTAGGTTACAATGAAAAGTTCATTGAGAATGTTTTGAGGATTGCTTGTCCCATGACCCCCTTACAAAAGAAGGAAACCAAGTTTTTTTGGACAACCAATTGCGAGGAAAATTTTCAGAATCTTAAGCAGCTTTTGACAACTGCATCGATACTACAAATTATGGATCCTAAAGGGGATTTCGTTGTTTGCACCATTACGAGAATGGAAGGACTCGGAGGATCCCTCATGCAGAATGATTGCATGATCTATTACAATTAATGTAAATTAAAAGAACATGAACAAAATGATCCCACCCATGATCTTGAACAAGCATCCATTATCCACGCCTTAAAGACGTGGAGGTACTACCTCATGGGGAAGAAGATTCTTCTAAAGAAAAGAAACGTGATTCTGAAGCATTTGTTCAACCATCTAGATCTAATTGCAAGTAACATCAAATGGTTTGACTTCCTTAGCGAGTACCACTTCAAATTAAAGCATATAAAAGGAAAGGAAAATAAAATTGTTGATGCTTTAAGCCAAGGAGCTCATATGTTATATGAGATAAATTTAAGCCAAGCCGATTCGTATTTGCACGATAGGATCATAATGGAAAATGAATTTGATCGATTTTATGTTGAAATCCTCAAGAATATTTAAGAGGATAGGCTGTTTCAATAACAAAAAGAGTATAAGGTAGACAATACCATACTATTGTGGTCCAAAGAGAGCTTGTTTGTTTCTGAAGGAGGGAACATTAAGTCCAGCATCCTAACAGAGTTCTATCAGAATCCCTACTTAGGGGAATCTAGGATATGAAAAGATGATATCAGAAGTCAATAAACACTTTTTCTAGCCTAAGTTAAAGGTCGGCATAGCATTATTCATCACAAAATGTCAAGAATGTCAGCTAGTCATGCATGAACATCGACATCCTTCAGGATTAGTACAACCTTTAACCATTCTAGAATGGAAGTGGGAGGTCATTAGTATATATTTTACTATGGGTCTACCAAAGAGAAAGAATAAAAATTATTCCATATTTGTAGTGGTTGAAAAGTTATCTTAATAGGAACACTTTATCAAATTTAAGTCAACCTACAAGGCAGTTCACATTTTTGACATTTTCTTAAAGGAGATATTCATATTGAATGGGATACCCAAGGAAATAATCTCAGATCAAGACACGAATTTTACCATGTGACTTTTGGAGATCCTTATTCTCTAATTTAGAGACATATTTAAACTTTAGTACTTGCTACCACCTGAAGACAAACAAACCGATAGAACGGGTAAACTAGATTTTGGAAGACATTATTAGAATGTATCATTATGAAAAATCCCACCAAATGGGATGATTATCTGCACCTCATAAAGTTTGCATATAACAACGGATACACGGCATATGCCAATATGAGTCCCTTTAAGGTACTCTATGGTCAAACTTGTAGAACATCAGTTACTTGGGATAGCCCGGTGGACCGGCTCATGTTAGGGATAGACTTACTAGAGGACTTGAAACAGTTAGTCACCAAGGTACAACAAAACCTTAAAGAAGCACAAGACCTCCAGAAAATTTATGCAGATAAGAAAATAAAAGATAAATATTATCAGATCGATGAACATATTTAATTAAAATTAAAAGCAAATAGAATCTCATTGACCTTGGGAACATGCAGAAAGTTGGCACCAAGATTTTGTAGACCCTTTGAGATATTGGCCAAAAGAGGGCCAATGGCATATGAATTAGCCTTACCTTCTTACATAAAGGTTCATAATGTCTTACACACATATTTATTGAATAAATATGTATATGATACTAAAAATGTTATTGATTTGTCTTTGTTATAGGTGGAAACTGAAGAGGAGTTTATACCCAAACCCCTTTATATAATGGACAAAATAGAAGTACGACTCATGAAGTAAACCATAGTTCAGATGAAAGTGTAATGGAAAAACTTTGGATCCAATGAGGCCACTTGGGAAAATGAAGACACCATGAGAGAGGCTTACCGCGCCTTATATCATGACTTCATTCCTAGTCCCGAGAACACCGCGATGGTGTTGTTCTAAGTGGGGAGGGATGTAATATCCTGAATTTTGACTTTAATTAAAATGTGCATGAGTCCCATTGCATATGAGTTAATTTTATGTTTATGTTTCTATGGTGGGTGTATGCCCCATTGCAAATGAGTGGTGTTTATTTGTTAGATATATTAGGAAAAATCCAATGCATATGTTTTATTATATTCTAGATATTGGGTGTGGACCCTGATGGATAAGGGCTATTGTTCTTGTACAATATACTAGATTTATTATTATCTGATTATTTTTGGCAACTTTTCCTAAATCGTGTGACTCAGGTTTTGTGCAGCCTGACAATCCAAAAACTACCCGAGATACCGGCTCGACAGAGAAAGCCCTGTCAGAAACACCTGCAAAGAAGGTGCAGTCTCACCTGATATATCTCTTAGATGGATAACCGTTGGAACCATTTTTCTGTGATTGTTGAGGGATTATAGTCCATTGGATCATAGCCAAGGAGCTCAACGAAGGAAACATGATGGTTGGATAGAGGGGTTATTATTACGTGACTGAGCACAAATATATGTCATCATGCGCAACTTGACCTTCCTTTCCACCTTGCAATTGGCACAACTTGTGCGGTGCATCTAACTCATACTAATCATACTTGCGACTTAAGTCGTGACTGAATCCAGAAACATACAGGTCGGCATATACATGTTCATTTCAAGGACACATTTTTTATCATTCACCCATTGATTACATAATAACATCATAGATCTAAACAATGTTTAACATTATACAGAAAGCAAAGAACAACCATTCACATAAACATTCACCAGATAAATCATTAATTTAGATGCAAGAGATAACATGGAAACACATTTGGAAAAAACCACCAAGGTTCTCTTCATTTGGCATGAGAAAAGGATACAACACTTTACAGTATGTAGGATGCAGACTAAGCTTAGGATATGTCTTTAAGACTCAAACGTATGGTTCTCATGCTCTTTGGTTTTCTCTTCTACTCTAAATCTACTCGTAGCGGTATGCACACACAGCAGCCAGATCCGCGGCTCAACAGGCCCTCTATCACTACCTGACTCTTCCTAAGTCTCATCTTCCCTAACCACTACAACATTAAAACAAAATTGGCATCCTTCACCATGGATTACCACTGAACAGACAAACTATTACAGAATAACTGACCTAAAACATAATCATATTTAACAACTAAAATCTACTACAAGCCAACAAAATCCAACCGAAGCCAACCATATAACTATTGAATCCCTCCTATTTATACTATTTTACATGACCCAACACGGCCAACTACATACCGCCAATTTGTTAACTATCACCATCAGCTACCCCTTAGGCTACAGCTGTGGTGATCATGAACTGACACGAGGCATTATCAACCTGAATTACAAATATCCCTTCATACGTGCATAGCTATAGGCTTACACCATCAAAAAAAACCATGATCTAGACTCTACATCTGTCGCTTTCTGGTCATTATCATTTGAGTGCTTCTGCGCTTGCCTTTCCTATGTCATGCACCTCTCTATTCTTCCTACATGGGTCATTTTCTTCCTTCGTGATCTTCCTTTTCTTCTATCGTGTGCATGGTGCATCTTCTTTGGTTGCACACATGAAATTTTTCCTTATGCTCGTTTCCCAGACAAACAGGCCCCCAACACTCACATGTGGCTTGTCCCGAGCCACGAAGGAAGGGATATATGAGAAGGTGTAATATGCATGGTACCTTTTGCAAATTTTTTTTCCTTCTGCAACTTCTTCCATCTCTTGGCTTGCATTCCCTGTTCCTTATTTATTTATTTTGACAGTTTCCTTAAGCATAGCTTCTTCTCATACTTAGGTGTTTTGTGAGGTTAGCACACCGATACAACTTCTTTCTTGGCACCATCAGAGGATGGGAAATTGAGGGTTCAAGTTTAGAGTTCACTTGGGCACACAAAGTATGCTATGCACTTCTTATTAGGACCAACATCCCCACAAATGGTAATGTTGTCTTTGCTCTGGGACTCTTTCATCATCTTATCATACTCTGCCTCCAATTTCACCAAGGGTGGCTAGTGGCCCATTCTAACACAGCAATCCAAGTGACCTAGGATCTTCCACCATTCTCAGGCTCCTAGGGTTTTCAAATGCCTGCTGAGGCTTGTTCTCTTATTGTTCTTCCTCGATTTCATCTTTTCTACATCTTGGTCTTCACCACCCTTCCTGACATAGATATGCACTTTGAAGAGTTTTCCATATTGAAAACCTGAAAATACCCACAAGTAAGAGTGGTCAAGGTGAATAATTCACCAAAATTTGATGAATTTCACTAGAGTAGCATAGAGTACAAGTTGTAACTGGCCCTGTGGTGCTTATGTGGTCCCTTGATACCTGGAGATCCCGCCTGGATTGCTGGAAGACGAGCCTGCTTTCCAATCCTACACACTTTGTGAAACACGACAAGGACCCTGGTTTGTACCCCGTAGAGTTTGGAAAGAACTATGGTCCCTACCGGAGTCCACTCTGGTGCCGCTAGCAAGACTGCTAATCTACTGATCTACTAATTGCCAAGGATGACTTCGCTAGAGACTTCTAGCTGGGTCGAATTAACTTGCTTACTGCTACCATCTTTCTTACTCCTGTCTTTGGATATACCTGACACACTGAAGGCTACAGCAACTTCTTTATCCTGTATGGCTATTCACCATGACACTCCCAAACCCATTTGTAACTGTAACCAATGCTCAAGAAACATGTTCAAGTGATGTATGTTTTCTATAGGGTGCCATGATGTTATAGGAGAAGAATCTGGTCATCTGTTGTGTAAGCTTATCCAGGTGCATCATTATGACAAGACCTTGGGTCTGCTGTACTCTTTGATTTTCTATGATTACCAACATCGTCACTTCCCTATACTAATAGTCATGATCGAGGGTTGATGAGCTGGACGGTCACTGTTATAGAGTTTCCCACAATTGATCCACCTGGGTTGTTGTCCTGTCACAAGTGCCAAATCTTTGTGGAATATTGATGCATTTAATGGTCTGTCAGGGATTTCTAGCTATCTGGGAGCTCTCGCCATTTGTCTTGTATTGGTTTGGTGGTAGTTTTAAAGTGCACCATCCTTTGCATGCAACTTCTTCTTTCGGTGCTATTTCATCTTTCTGTGCATGTTGTGCTAGGGATGCCTTCCCCCTTATTTTTTATTTTTTTTCTTTGCATGCATACCTCAGCCTTATTTTCTTGCATTATTTTAAGCTATTGGTGTTGACTGAGGTTGCGCAGTAGTACGGACCTTGTCTTGGAATGTCTGTGCCATTTTTTCAACCTTAGCAACTTCCTCTGCAGCTTCATTTTCTTACACAACCAACTGCTCCATACGGTCAGAATGGACATGTTCCAACAATTTTTCCTCAAATGATTGCACTATGCCTTGAAGTTTCTGCTGCACTAGTTGAATATGGTCTGTGAGCTTCTCAACTTTCGACTGGAATTCCTCAAACATGGCTTCCCAAGCATTTTCTTGTTCACGAAGGGTCTGCATTTCCTGTTGCAACCTTTTGATCTCCACAATTTTAATGACCTTCTGTTGGAGGGGAAGCTTCCACATTTCTTCCTTTGTACCACTGATTTTCTCATCTTCCTCTCGTGCACTTTTCCTTATTTTCTCATCTGTGTCATCTTCAAGTAATGCTCCCCATATGGTCACAACAACATCTGCAGCCTTGGCGCAGAGTGCTTCACCTTCTCTTATTTTCTTAGCAGCTTTAAATGTTGCTTTTCTTCTTTCTGGAAGAAACTCTAGGGGTGTACTTGGCATCTTCTTGGCTTATATATCATCCACTTACTTCCGAAGATCCTACGTGCTCTTCACAAGCCTAGTGACTTTAGCCAAGGAGTCTTCATCTTCTTTCCCTGCTGTTGGCAGGAATGCTGCGATGGCATTCTTGATAGAGTCCACTAGTGCAATGTGGTTCTTCTCACGTGTCAATATTTCCTTCTCTTTCTCAGTAAGGAGGGTGATGTGTTATTGTAGTTCTTGCTCCTTTCCCTTCAACAGGGCCTTGTGTATCTTGTCCTTCCTTTGTTGTTTGTTTCCTATTAAGCAACAGCATGTTCCCTTAGCTAAATTTCCAGTGCGGTTCCCTGCTCAATGTTATAAAATTCCTCCAAGGTGAGCTTGGAGAAATCTATCTATGCTCCATTATCATCAGGACCTGCACTTGTCTCTGCATCTACCTCGAGCACATTCCATTGAATCACCACTTTGATTGGTGGCACTAATGTTGGTGTAACCATTGGGATACAGGGATCAACACCATATGTCTCCACCTCTACTATGGCTTTGATATCCTGAATGGCCTTGATCAACTTGTTGAGATGACCCTCAACTTGGGTAGCAATGTTTACTTGTTGCATCTTCAGACTAGTGACATTATCTTGCACAACCTTACCAATAGCATTGGAAAGCTCCTATAGATTATCTTCAATTAACCTGTTTGTGTTTATCGTTCTGTCTACTTTCTACTTCTTCCATGATGATTGGAATTCTTCTTTTTGTACATGCATATGTGCTTGCACCTGATCTTGGCTTGGCTAGTGTTCTGATGGATGATGGTTCTACTCATCCATATCATCATCATCGTTGATGTGTTCTTGCGACGGATAATCTTGGGTATCATCGCCTTCGTGCTCTTCACCATAAGCTTGGTGGAGTAGCAGTTCCTCCATGTCCTTCTCTTCGAGGAGCAGTTTTGATAGTGGGCCGTGCCATTCTTATGGCCAAAGATTAATAATTCCATCCACATCATCATTTGTCGCCATGAAGCTTGCATGGTGTACCCGCTGGAGCGGGTCCTTTGTTGGAAGTAGGGTTATAGCATGTGCATTGGCTTGAAACTTGATGAATACAACATACCTATGTAAGGTTGCGATGTAGATTCTGTGGGACTGCCCGAAAACCTCGTACAACACCTCTGCATTCATAAAGATAGTAATGTTGTTATCTTTCTGGTGATCATTGTCCACCTTAGCTTCCTAGAGATTATGGTACCTTGCAACCAGGAAAGAGAGTGGGACATCCATCTGGACATAGGCTGGTGGGTCATCCCATAGAGTGAACGAAATCAAGTTCAACAGCTAGGAATAGTGGAATTTGTGGTCTTCCTTGTGTTGAGCCAGAATTGCGTTGTCTATAAGTGTGTTCAGCAGGTAGCGCGACTAGTAGAATTTTTTTCATAGTGCACATAAGTCTTCAAGTTCCACCACTACATCTAAACATTGTGTAGGTATCATTTTATGGAATATCTTACAGAATAGGACTTTTCTAGCAATGCCCACACTTTTTTCCTCAATGGGCCCCAGCAAGTAGCCCTGGCCCACTTGCTGAAGGTTATGCTTCCATTTGATATGTTTAGTGTTGTGCTTATATAGGTATGGTATGGGATCTTTTCCTTTGTTTGGGAGTCTGGTTATCCCTACAATCAGCTCGGTGTCAAATGGGTATGGCTGATCCATCCATAAGTATCCTCCATGGAAGCAGACTAGTAACTGCTTCACATATGTATTGATCTGTATGCTATGGCCAAAGTGAGGCATGAACAACATGTTGGTTAGACCTGAGCTAGAAAGTCCCTTGGCCCAACTCTTCCCCTTAAACACCTAGGCATCACTTGTAGTGGACTGGGTAATGTTCATGCAATCTTTTATCTACAGCCCCTCCGGCTGCCAAGTATCAAAGTCTTAGAACTTCAACACATCCAACTCAGGTAAGATATCATTCAATAAGGTCATTTCGACAGGGATACACGGTGCTACTAGAGTAGTCACTGCTTTATTTGGGAGGTCCCTCTCTCATGCATAATCCCTCCTTGTATGACCGTAACACAGGAAATTCATATCATCCTGGTCTTCTTTTGACTCTCTCTATAGTTGAAATCCTTCATTCCTGATATCTTCTACTTTCTTGCCAGTAGGTGCCTTCCCTCTCTCTTTCGGAGCGGTCGGAGCCTTGCGTTTCCTTTGCTTTGGTTGCGATTGTGTAGACGCCTCTCTTGGTTGTGTTTCATTGGGATACCTCATCTCTCTATTCTATACCAGAGTGTCTTGCAGCGGTCCCTGAGCAACTGGTATTCTCTGCATTGGGTTTGGTACAGTATGCGAACCAAGGGTTGGAATAGTAGCATTACCATCTTGTCTGCTTTACTTATTTCTTGTTCTTTCCATTTAGTCGATCTCTAGTGGTTGTTGCGGTTGGTGACCCTCAGCTAAATGTATTTCTACTTCCTCATAAATGGGGCAACTAGAGATGATAGTAGCTTTGAATGCCTCACTCTCACTGGGAACGTTAATTACCATGGGTGTCAGTGTAATTGAACATGGATGGCAAGGTTTAGCTCTGCAATGGCTTAGCTCTAGTGCTTCGTATGCATAACAAATTGCTTGATGGGGAAGCCAAATATTTACTTAGCCCTCGGTGTCCTTCAATCATCATTTGACAGGACGTCGAGGTCTAATCAATTCCTCGAGTTGTTGTTTTCGACACTTTCTTCATTAATTTATGTGACTTGCTTTTCGGGTTGTACCTATCAAGATAGTTATGGTAGTTATTGCAAGGATAGGTGATCGGATTAACAAGTATTCCACCCTATTCCTCGTATTGTGCTGAGTTAATGTCACATAGTTGTCACAGTTTCCCTCATCCTTGTCAGAGATTCATTGCTTTTAATGCTAGCCAACCTGTCATTCCCTCTCCTTTCCTTCTTTTTCCACGTCTTGCTCTGTGTCATGCTCTTCGTACTTCATTTCCCTTGATTAAGGTTGTGTGATAACTTGAATTTTGTGCATTCCTTTGCTCATTATTTTATGTTGGTTCTGTCGCAATCCTTCAACAGAGTAGGTTACGTATTTTGGCCTATTTTATTTATTTATTTATTTATTTATTCGTGTCGTAGCATGGTTTCAGGAAATTTCCGTTCACCATACTCATGACATGGGTGCCATCTAATCTTTTGGGGTTGTCCTACACCCATATCAATAACATGCATGATCCTATATGGCCCTATCCACTATGTCTTCAGCTTGATCAGTTGCTTGAATACTCTACTATCATATTGTAGAAGAAGTCTTCCTTCTTGAGATGGCTTCACCCTAATATATTGATGATGCCATGCTGATTTCCATTGCTGACTTGGATTAGTTTGTATTTTCAAGGGTATTTTCATCCCCTCTAAATCTCCCACTATTACCCTCCTTCATAAGCAGTTGGTAGGGAATAGGGATTGGTACTCCTACATGAGATCTGTGATGTTTGCACCTTCTTCAGTATGCAAATAATTTTGTACATTGGTGAGGTTTGGGGTCTTTGATGATACAATATGCACTTGTTTTATTTTCAGGAGCTGGGGAAACTGGTCACTTATACTTCCTTCTTCCCTCTGAAACACAACCTCCGTTGTAGGGTGTTTGTCAGAAATTACAACTGTATGTGCAACCTGCTAGGGTCCTTGTCACAACTCCTCAGATGTATAACATGGCTTAGGTGTCATATCCAATGTGTATATGAAACTCTCATAGGTGTGTGATTCTCTTGACTCAGACTCCACCCGTCGCACAGACCTTGTAACTCTTTCACACCTTCTCATAGAGACTTCATGTAATCTATTTTTCCAATTCTCTAAAGCCTCTCTTCAATCAGATGTACAAGAACTCATGACTTTCCAGCTCAGGTTTTCATCTGCTGTTGGACTGGTATAGTCTTCCTTCATAGTTGTAATATTATAGATCTGGTCAAGATAGTCACCATGCCCCTTATTATATACAAGTTCAATGTATATTTGTCCCTCAAATGGATCGATGGGTGATACTACCCTCATTTACTCATCTTCAAATGAGAGAATCCTTTTTTTGAAGTTTATGATGGTTTGGTTGTCTATGGCCCATCCTATTCCTAGCAGCACAAGGTAAGGGTTCATGTCATCTACAACGTTAATGACCTCAAAGTCTGCAGATGTGTGCAATCCTTTGACATCCATAGTTACATTGCTCAACTAGCCAATGGGTAGGACCTTTTCCTGATTGGAAAGTCGCAACTAGAGGGGAGACCATCCAAGTGTGGCTTGCCCATACTTTTCCATGTTTGTCACATCAAAATGTTGAAATCTAAGCCTAGATCGAAGATGATATAGTCCATGTCATAGTCACCTATCTGTGCATTCATCCTCAATTGGCGGCCCGTTTTACATTTCTTTTCTACTTGGTTCAATTTCCTCTCCAGTTGTGGGTTTATAGGAATATTGTCTATCATTGCTTGTAGTTTTGTAATAGCATCTTTTTCTTGCATTAGTGTTAAACAACTGGACAAAAAGGTTCTTAGCTTACTAACCTTTGGTGGGGAGTTCTTTTGTAATATATGTTGGAACCATTTAGGCATGTCCTTGAATTATGTTGAAGTCGATGGTACTTATGGGCTTATGAATTCTGATTTCACATCCCAAAATATTTCTTTCTGTTTATGGATAGTTAGTTGTTCTTTTTTCTATTTCATTGACCTCACTTGTGGCTGCGGGTGTTCTTGTGGGTTATCATGGTTTTCCCCAGTCATTGCACCTCCTCGATTTACAATGGCAATGTTTAGGTCTCTTGGTTCATCCATGATCATCTGAACATTTTCATTTGCATTTGGGTTTGGATTTGGTGGAGAGTTAGGTGTGGCAATGGTCCTTTCTTGCCACTTTGCAATCAACTGAGGACATTGTTCAACATTATGGTCATGTCCTTTAAAATATGAACATGTTTTTGTAGGCTCTAAAAAATATCTAGAATAGTGACCTAGTTGTCCACAATTATAGAATGTAACTTGACCTCTTCCCCTACCAAATCCTCCTCCTCCACCTCTTCCTATGAATTTTTTGCCACCCCTTCCCTATGGGTGTAGTTTCTGTGGTGGGTAGTGGATTTTCTAGTAGTGTTGCTGATAGGGGTTTTGTTGTGCGTACAGGTGCTAAGGTGGGCACGTCTATTGGTACTAATTAGATGGTAACTGTGCAGGCTAATACGAGGCTTGCGCCTTTTCAGCTTGAGGGAACCCCTCATTTTTCATTAAGTACATTTCGACTGCCTTTTCTTTCAAGAGCTGGTATGCTCTACAGTATTTTTCATCACGTCCTATTGATTTACAAAATTTACAGAATAGGTTTGCAAGGGTAATTACAATTTTTTGCAAATATAAACATTCTTCGTTGTGGTGGCCTCTTAACTGGCATATACGACACCATGGTAGCCCATGGTTGTTTAATGGGTTAGATGCACCTGACGTGACATAATTCAGGAAGGTCTGACAATTATCCTTAGTGTGTCTGTCCATCCTACATTTTGTGCACCACAAGTCTTCATGTGCCTATTTACCCTTCTTGATATCTTGAAGTTTTATCATTAGGTTGGCTAGCTATGACTAGATCTGTACCATTCTAGTGGAACTATCGCCAATGGGTGATGCCTCTAACTTCATCTCCAGCTCTAGTGCTTCTCTTTGTCATTCAATATTTTACTGCATCAACGACCCTCGGATGTGTGGTAGTAGCGCACTAATAAACCGCTATTTATGATGTACATGAGACATTTGGAACCTTACTTTAGCCATCAACATCTTGAATCGCTAATCAAAGTCCCACATGGTTTCTGTTGGAGCCTTCTTAATCTCCTTAATATTAGTAATACATTGCAACTCTGATTTAGGTTTCCTAAACTCAGAGATCATCACAGCTCATATCTCCTCAAGGGTTTTATGTGGTGTTCCGGCTGGTGTAGTGCAAAAAATCATGAACCAGTCTAGCACATGACCCCTCAAGGTCATGATCATTTGTGCGTTCTTTATGTCTGCACTATGGACTAAATGTACCATCCAAACAACTTCACAGAGGAACCAATGTTGTTCGGGGTCTTCTGTTCCATTTCCATTAAATGTGGGTAACGAGACATCTATCGTAGCCAATGAGTTGGATTTAAGATCTTCCGCACCAGGATTCAAAGGGTGTGTACCTCCTTGTGCACTAGTTCCAGGGCTAGTGCTATCCATATTAGTGGTCCTTTCTGGGGATGAAACTCTATATCTTCTCTCAGGTGATATCGCTAGTGTTATGTATTTCTGATCTGATATTGATGTCTCCTCAAAGTCCTCAGAATCTTCACGTCCTTCTGATATCGAGCTATAGTCCTCCTCTTCATCACAATACTCCCTGTCTTCATACTACCAAAGTTCATGTTCGCTTCCTTCGAACAAACTACAATTTTGTTGGCCTCTCTCAGTTTTCCTTCTCTTTCCTGACCTGAATCTTCTCCCACTCCTTAGGACTCCAACCTCTAGTTCAGGTTTTGTTCTTCTGAGGAACATTTCAACGTACCCTTCCCCATGTTCTTACTTGGTTGTCCATGACATAGCCTCCTTCTAGGCACCGTCTCAACTATTCAAGTGAAAAATACCCTTCTCATAGGCAAGTAATTTAATCCATGTACTGATACATAAAAAGTATCTCCTTCGTTGTCATTAGAAAAAATTCATTCAACTTCACTATATGAGGTTATAATATCTACTGCAAAATCAGTAATATGCACTTTCAATATGCTATTAACCCAAAAATCAACCACTCTGGAAATAGAGTTACTTACTCTTGTTACCTCATGAACCAGCTGGTCGCTCCACTCAACAATCTCCCTTCTCTAGAAATTCGTCTACTTAGTCACCAATATGAGCAACCATTCATGTAGTAAAATGGGGAACTCAACAAATAACATCTCATGAATATCAGAGTATATATATTCATTTATCCATTTATCTGCACTCAACTCTGTTCCTGCACTCTCTTCTTATGCGAATGCCAGCATTATAGAATCCAACTAGTCTTTTATCTCCTTCTTTGTTGGGTGCCACAACATTTCCCTCGATTTGATCAATAGGGTCATGGTAACATAACCATTTGTTGGCCACTTTCCCTAACTCGTGCAACCCAGGTTATGCACAGCCCATAGATCCAACAACTACCCGAGATACCGGACCGATAGAGCAAGCCATGTCAAAAACACCTGCGAAGTAGGTGCAGTCTAACCCGAGATATATATTAGATGGGTAACCATTGGAACCATGTTTCCATGATTGCTGAGGGATTATAGTCCCTTGATCACAGCCAAGGAGCTCAACGAAGGCAACGTGATGGCTGGATAGAGGAGTTAGTATTGCATGAGTGAGCACAAATATATGTCATCACGTGCAACTTGACCTTCATTTCCACCTCACAACTCGCACAACTTGTGAAGTGCACATGACTCATACCAATCGGACCTTCGACTCAAGTTGTTACTCAAGTCAGAAACACACAGGTCGACATACACATGTTCATTTCAAGGACACCTTTTCAATCATTCATCTATTGATTATAGAATAACATCAAAGATTTAAACAACATTTAACATTATACATAAAGCAAAGAACAACCATTCACATAAACATTCACCACATAAATCATTCATTCAGATGCAAGAGATAACCTAGAAACCCATCTGGGAAAAACCACCAAGGTGCTCTTCATCTTGCATGAGAAAATGATACATCACCCTACAGTCTACAAGATGAAGACTGAGCTTAGGATATGTCTTTAAGGCTCAGAATTATGGTTCTCATGCTCTCTAGTTTTCTCTTCTACTCTACATCTACTCCTAGCGGTTTGTGAACACAACATCTAGATATGCAACTCAACAACCCCTTTATCACTACCTGACTCTTCCTGAGTCTCCTCTTCCTTGACCTCTACAACATTACAACAAAATTGGCATCCTTCACCATGGAATACCACTGAACTGAAAAACTATTATAGAATAATTGACCTAAAATATAATCATAGTTAACAACTAAAATCTACTACAGGCCAATGAAATGTAACCGAGGCCAACCATCTAACTATTGCATCCCTCCTATTTATACTATTTTACATGACCTAGCAGGGATGACTACATACCGACAGTCTGTTAACTGTCACCATCAGCCACCCCTTAGGCTACAGCATTGGTGATCATGACTTGACACGAGGCACTATCGGCCTGACTTACAAATATCTCCTCATACATGCGTAGCTACAGCATTACACCGTCATAAACAACCATGATCTAGACTCTGCATCTATCGCTTTTTTACCGTTATAATTTTTGCGCTTCTGCACATACCTTTCCTTTGTCATGCACCTCTCTATTCTTCCTATGCGGGTTCTTTACTTCCTTCATAGTCTTGCTGGCTTGTATTATATAAATAAAGGCTTTGGCTCTCATTTGAAGCATAGAGTTTTAGAGTCACTCATGTGCTGAGCTTACGAGATTGAGTCTGTAATAGAAGAGTATGCTCTGCAACTTTCCCACAGTGGTATAAGATTGCATCAAAAATTCTTTCTGTAATATTTAAGTCTGAGTCTGTAAGAGAAGAGTATGCTCTGCAGCTTGCCCACAGCGGTATAAGATTGCATCAGAAATTCTGAGTTTGTGTATGCAGTGATGATCTTCGCCCTCCGACGTCGATCTACTTAGAGTCTGTAATACTAAAAGTGATGTTGTTAATATGAAGATGGATGTTTGAAGAAGTATTGAAGAAGTAAATTTTGTTGAATAAAATTTGATCTTGGTATCTGATAATAGAAAAATGAATTTGTATGAACTATTCAAATATATGCTTTCGACACCAAACCCTATAAATTGACTTTACATATGGAACATATCAAATTATTGTTTGTTATTCATTTATAGAAATCCTTCATATGTAATAAGGTAAGAATAAGAGGAAAAGTTTGAGAAAAGGAGAGATTACCTTCGAATTCAAATTCCAATAAATACTTGAATTCCTAGGATTTGAAAAACTAAGGTGCCAAATAGTTCCATCCATAGAGAAAATTTCAAGTAGATAAAGATTATTGTCTAGAAAGCAATGATTGGAAAATCTCCCAGAAGTTGAGGTCATCCTTTCAACATTACTACCATACAAGAAGCATGGAGAAATTTTCCCTATTAAGCTTGACCAAGCAAAGTAAATTTCATTACATCTCTTGAGGAATCATGTAATGATATAGACAGTTTTGGTCTAGTATATAGAAAAATAACATTTGATGCAACCTATGCACCACTTTGACTTACAGAAAGTGAAATCCTGCTAAGTCTATGTATTACACAATCTCTTAACTAACAAATCATCCAGACATTGAGAGTAGTTAATATTGACTCAAGCAAACTCGATTCATTTGAATTTCATTGATTGTATAATACAAAAAAGTCATACTTTGCTATACAAGTTAAGTCCATGAAAATTGACAGTATGCTCTTCTAATAAAATTGTTTGGTACGTCAAGTAAATTAACCTTTTTGAATCTCCAAGAAAATATGTTATGTCAACGATATAGAAAGAGAGAATAATTTCCGCTAATTCCTCCCTACACATAAATGATACCACGCAATGAATTCCTAAAATAATTTGTAAGAAAACTACTTAATTTTTTCTTTTTTAAATAATAATATAGACTAATTACATTACTCCCAATGTAGATCAATTATCATTCAAAAATGTTTCATCCATCGTAAAGAACCTAGGATCATGGAAAAATGACAAGAAAGCGGGAATCAATATTCAATAGCATGCATATAGAATCAAAGCATCATCATGCAATGAGTCATCAAGAGTAAAGCAAGAGGCCAAAGAAATGATAGTATTTTAACTTGATAAGCTTAGACTTAACTAAGAAATTCATAACTTTTGCATTAGTTATGAATTACCACCTTCATTCAATAAATATACCACCTTCATTCAATAAATATATCCCCTTCCTTTGTTTCCCCAACACCCAAATTTTAAATATTTTCATTTGAATTCCTACTTCAAATTTAGACAATAGTAATGAGCTTGAACTCCAAGACTAAAGCCTATACAATAATTTCATTATATAAGATAACCAACATTAAAAAAAATTAAAGCCTATACAACCAACTTGATGCATTCATAACTCAATACCTTGAATAAGGATAAAAATTATAAATTTAGTAAAAGTCGACTATACTGAAAAACACATCCAAAATAATATAATCTACCCAACCAAATGAGGTGGCAACATGCACATTCCACTTCAGAATCAAAATTGCCAATACTGAATAAAACTAGAGTATGTTCTTATTTGCATAATTTCATCCAATGTAGTACTTATGTCAATTAAAAATGTTCTACCATTGATTCATCTTTCTTCTTACTCGAAAAATACACAATTTTAAATTTTATAATAGAGAACTAATATTAAATCATAATTTATTCAATCACATGTTACCAACATGTTGTTTGCATCATATTCATTGACATGAGATGGGAAAAAAATTTCTCCTCACTAGAAAATGATGATAGTGATATTAGTGTTGTGGATGAAGGTGAAGAGTTGCTCCACTGCTACATTGAGTGCTTCAAAAAATAGTTGTCTAACCCCTTCCCCATCTTCAAAATATGAACATAAACATTATCGAAAACTCTCCATAGAGTTTAACCTCTACTTTAGGGGAAAACATGAGTAAAGCTCTAAAAACACAATTATGTTTTCTATTGATTTTATAGGAGGATTTCCTTTTAATTTTTGCAATTTAGTCCACCTTTCTAAAGCTTCAACTCTACTTTCCAGGGTTTACCATTTTTATCTCAAATATTCTATCAAATATTTGGTGATTCAGTTGTTGTTTTAGACATATTTTATTGGCTTTTATTTGTTATCTCTACAATATTTTTCTTAGTGATTGATGTTATTTAAATGCAGCATTCATTTACTTTCTATTTGGCATCTTTTCCTATGAAAATTTCAACTCGTATTCCCTTTAATTAGACTTGCTCTTAAATTCCATTTGAATTGTCATATTCTTAGTTGTAAAATTTAATGAGAAGGATCTTGTCAAACTGTAAAGTATTTATTATAAGGGATATCTCATATCCAACTAATCAGTATGCAATTTAGTTGCCAAGTTACTTGTTACATAGCACATCCATTCATAGGATCTTAAAGAATATCCCTAATTTCACTAAATATTAGAAAATACTTCCTACAATTATACTGTTGAACCCCCCTCACAATATACATTTCCAATTAAGAAAACCCCTAGTTTAACTAGATATAGTAGGTATCCATTTTATAACCCCATTTTTAACACCCCCTTTATATCATATTGTAAAGTTGTAACAACAAGAAGCCTAACACATCTTAGTATAAGCAAACATGATGATAAATAAAATATAGTATAATGTTAATAATCATCCCAGTAGGATTGCAAGGTTGATTTATTCATTTATAGAATTGGATAGTGGAAGATGCAAAGAAAGAGTAACGGCGAAGGAAAAACACATAAAAGGAAACCCAATCAAGAGAACAATGTAACAAAGAATGTAAATTATGATAGTGGAATAGTTAGTGTAATGCTTAGAAAATATGAGATTTGCACATGTTTCACACCAAAACTTGCTAATCTACCAATTTTATATCATGTAACTACAAGTATAGCCATAGAGAGCTCATGTTTTCTATAAGCTTAGTAAATTAAACTCCATAAAATATTTTTAATAATCTTAATAAATGTTTTCCATTCTTTTCTTTAAAGCTATTTGTATGCGATTTTTAATACATAGATATTAAAACGTTGTAAAATAACACTCTTATTGTTTGGATAAATTATGTGCATATATCTTCTTATGAATAAAGTATTAAAAGTTTAATGAACACAAATTATTTATTCCAACACAAATGAATCTCATTTATATATCTATACAAGATCAAAATTAGTGAAAAATTAGAGCAAATTATCTTCATTGCCTATTTAAAATCTTAAAGTAAATTAAATGACACTCCCATATAAATTTATCATTGGTTATCGAAGAGGTTGTAGATTTTTCTTGGGTCGATAAGTATTCTATTTTGGAATATTTGTAATTTTATTTAATTGGGAAGAGGTTTCTGTATGAAAGTAAAACAAAAATCCTCAAATTTTTATGTATATGATCCAATGATATAATCAAATTATTTGGTATTTTTTAAGATGAATTTATGGAATTATATTTCAATTAGAATTAAGAGTTCACGAAATAATATTATAATATTATTAATGTAATAATATGGATATTTTGATCAAA
>LPNX010756190.1:42032-76988 GCA_001517045.1 Pseudotsuga menziesii | reverse complement strand
TATATAATTATCAACATATCTATAATATTATAAAAATATTATTTTTAATAAAACATTTTAATATACAACAATTTTATGGGTGAGTGCATAAAGTTGGTGGACCTTTTAGATGCAACTGGATTTTTAGAAAATTGATTATGTTTATGCCATAATTTGTTTTCTCAACCATTTCATAATAAATTATATGTCTCACTACTAGACACTACTAGACACTGATCTCTACACACTATAAAAATTCGAATCCACGATCATTACATTAAGACCTTGAAAAGTTGCAATAAGGCATTTTTTCTAGTTTTTTAAGAAGCCCGTGTTTTCCCAATCATTACAGTATGCTACAGACAGTCATTTTTTATGAAATATTAAATATAAATAACCCCTTTTATCCAGACTATAAATATGCAATTTCTATTTCAAAATATTATATTTTCTATTTTTTTTCAATTTCTAATGTGTTATAACTCTTTGACTCAAAAAACATATTGTTAGTGTTTTTCCATAACTTTTTCAAATGGTAATATTTTAAAAACTGTTGCATGATGCCCTAGAAGACAATGAAGTATACATTATATAAACAACCCATTTCATGATTATTGCATTAAGACCTTCAAAGGGTGCACCCACAAAAGATGTACCATTTTTTAGGAATGGTTACTTAGATAATTATTAAAAAAATAAAAAAAAATACTAATTTTATTTTTGAAAAATAGTGTTGCACTAGCACAATAGATTCTATACATGCATGGAATGTTTTGTAGCTTGAAACCATCATTTACGCCCTAAAAGGCTGCACCCACAAAAACATACGCCTTATCATCTTCTTGAAAACTAAAACGTTACTGTTGGAAAAAATGAAAATTGACATAGGTATGGAAATTTTCAATACATAAAACTTATATGTTCAGAAATGTGATTCAATTTCCTATATTTCATATTTCTTACTCAAAGAAAGATGTTTTATGTAAGTATCTAAAAAAATCCAAGTAAGTTGAGGGATGCCTGATTTTTCAGTTTTTTATTGCATCTAACGCGCCAAAAGTGGCCCGCATGAGCTTGCACTCACCCTTACGTCATGATAAAATGCCATTTTTCTTGTAGTGCAGTGACGTGTTTGCATTCAATCATGGAGGCATTCAACATGTATTTCTAGGAAGCCTCCAAATATATGAAGAATATATATATATATGAACTCATCCCACAATTTCTATGTTATTCCTTGGCCCACCCAAATAAAATAACCCAAAATATTTATATCACCATGTCAAATTAAAAACAAAACCTTGATCCCTTAATACAAGGAAATATATTTTTGTGTCTTTTAGGAGTATCAAAATCCCCAATATGAATGGATGTGATATAATATTTACTTGCTAGTGAACCCCCGTGGTATGAGTTAATCATATGCTCAACATAGGAGGTGAAAACACCTTTGGTGAAGGAATAGGGGTCTAGTCCCTATCAAAAGAAATTTGAAGAAGCCATCACTTAGGAAAACCTCCAGCTAGTCAATGAAGTATACATATTCTATGTGATGTTGTGTTCACAAAAATGTAACATATTATGGAAAGTGTGATCCAAAATCGATTCAAAGATAATGACTCTTTTTATGGATATCACATTCCACCCTATTTTTTCCCTAGCTTGTCTACATTAACTCTAGACTGAAGGAAGCAGAAACAAACCCTACCAAAAAATATCACGCATTAGGAAGAATATAATATTGAATAGAATGGTTTGGTGTGTACACAATAGTTATGGTGGGGGATAACATATAATAAATAAAAAAGAAAGGTTATGTCGATCCTTCCACAAAATCCATTTCCATTCAATTTCCTTGAGGAAAACATATAGAATGGTGTTGTGAATTCTATATGTTCTACGTTAAGTCAAAGATAAGATAAAGATCAGTCGTACCTTCCAATATATATCATGTTTGTATGAATATAAAGTATTAGAGAAGCATAGTTTCAAAAACCCTTGAAAATTATGTTGCCAATATAGAAATAGTGATCCCTTCAATAAGCTTAATTTGGAAAGAAAGGAGTCTAAAATATCTCTTTGATTTTCACAATGTAAAATTATAGTAATTGGATGGAAAATGAAATAAGTGTCAGTCTCCCATTCTTTTTTTCCTCCCCAATTAGATAACTATGAAGGATAATGGAGATATGAATATTGTGGATGCGGTGGGAAGTACCAACCAACCCTTTTATCATATTAAACTATAGAAGGAGAAATACATTCTGTAATTTCATGTTGAAACTTATGAATATAAATTCAAATAAGAAAGTTTCAGTTTCCTCTTCTATGTTCTCCTCTTACTTTATAACTTTATGCAGGACAATGTGTCTCCAAACCCTTCAAATGGAGTTATGTGATGAAGGGTATTTTTAAAAATATTCTACAAGAACTGTGTAGTGGAAGAAGTGTCATGACACCCATCAATGGGTTTTTTATAACGGAGGAAGGGTCGACTGACCCTTCTTGGTAAATCCCATTTTGAATATATTATGATTATGAAAGAGGATTTGTTAAGCCACTATTGTACATGATTTGGTAAAAAGGATTGACCAACTCATCCAACCAATTTCTCTCAATGGTTTATCTAGAGTTGAAGAAGTGTTTGATTTCTTGACAGGTATTTTTAGTCATGAGTTACCAACATTAAAGATCTAGACAATTTTTTTACTAAATGGGATTGGAAATTTACAAAGCCAATATTTTGGTTTCTAATGAACAAATCAATGTTACTATCAGAATTAAAATGTGAAAAAATAGATTTTAAAATTGTCAATCTCAATTTTGGAAGGTGAAAAAATTTATTCAGAAAGTGATAATATTGACTTCGAAAAAAGAAAAAATCAGCTCGAGAAGTGTCAATATTGGGTGCAAAAAGTGCAAAATCTAGTTCCAAATGTAACATTGTCAAACCTAAAAGTGAAGTTTTGAAACCTAATATGGGATCTTTTGTGAAAAAAAATTGTTCTTTATAACGGATGATTTTTACTTGTTATCGACGAGAATTGTACTAGAATAATTGAAAATTTGATCAAATTCCTATTCAATTTAGACTAATATTTACAAGCTCTCTTATCATTGATATTATTTTCTACTAATTAATTCCACCATTTTGAAGAATTTTTCTATACGTTATAAACGTCAACTATGACCTCCATATTTGAAGAATAATTATGAAACCAAATATATATTATCATCGCATATGACCATGCTTCGACATCTTATCCCTTATTGTTATCACCATCAAAAGTGGGTGGTTTAATATTTATAACATTCCATTATGACACTTCTTCCTTGTGTCTTGTTTTAGGATTCCTAACTAGAGACAATTCAGGGTTAGTGTTGTTGATGTATTTGTAACTTTGGAATGCATTCACTTGTATATCTTATGTATTGTACCCTGATGTTCATTCCGAGAACTATCTGTAATGTAATTGAGTCATGTCATGCCCCGATGTTTCGATCCAAAGATTCAATAATATAAACAAGTCATGTAAAGTCATAGAGTATAACCCTCCTTATTGATCAAGGGTAAAAGTCCTCACAGTTGTGGGGCCCCAAGGTTATTAGACTCTCCTAGTGAAGTCGGCCCTAGAGATTTATTGTCAAGTCAGGAATTAGTATAAATAGAGAGGGAGCCTCTTTTTTTAACACACATTCATACACATTCACTCACACTTGGTTGTAGGGCATAACTAAGAGAGAGAGAGAGAAGATGGGACAAGAGAGAGAGAGAGACTACTGCTATAGAGAGATCATCTTATTGTCTTTAGGTTTTACTTTTGGTGTTGATTATATCTCTGAGGAAGTTGCATGGTTTTCTCCTTTATGGTTTCCCTGGGGAAAATCTATGTGTTCATTGTGTCTTGTGATTGATTGTTGTGCCTTTTATTCTCTCAGATAAGATCCTAAGATCATATAGTTTAAATGTTAAAAATATAACATGGTATCAGAGCTAACATGAGAAGAATACAATGTGCAGCTACTGAATCTCAGGATTACTACTTTTTGAATCTCTCTCCACATATTTTCAGCAAAAGGAGGTTGGGCTGACTCTCCTCTCTAGGGCACATCTTTCGGTCGAAGAAGAATCTGATTCTAAGTATTTTTAGTTTTTGACCCGACACTTCTGCCGAAAATTAGGGATTTCCGCAAAAGTGGAATTTTTGAGTGAGCCCAGGCATGGATTGATATCCTCCCCAAAATATAATTTTAGATATCAAGATAAAATTTTCTGGTTGGGTAGAACTCTAGGAAAGTCAAACGCTAATTTGTTCCTGAACCAGAAAACTAGCTCTGCAGAAATTCAGCTCCACATTCAAATATGACATCTTAACCTGGTAATATCTAAATCTTTTACATTTCCATTTGAGTTTCTCTGTTAAGATGTCTCATCATAAAAATCTTGATGAAAATATTGAGGGAGATAATAGCTTCCGAGCTTGGAAGTATAGGATCTCCCTGGTCCTGGAAGAAAATGAGTTGGACTCTTACATCAATGAAGAGGTTTCATTTCTGGAGGGAGATGAGGCTAAGGCCTTACACAAGAATAAATTGGTCATGGATAAGAGGATTATTTTTTATTCAATCAAGGATCACCTCATACCACATGTGTCCTCTCTAAAGACACCTAAAGAGATGTTTGATGCCCTGACCAAGTTATTTAAAGGGAAGAACATAAACTGAAAGATTACTCTGAGAAACCAATTAAAGAATGTAAAGATCCAAAATGCAGAGACTATCCAGTCTTTCTTTACAAGAGTCTCTAAAATCAAGGAATAGCTGGAAGCGGTAGATGAAGAAGTAGAGAATGCAGAAATCGTGATGACCACCTTGAATGGTCTCCCTAGTGCATGGGACTCTTTCATTCAAGGGATCTGTTCCAAAAAGAAGCTAGTCAAGTTTAGCAGAATGTGGGAGGAATGCTCAAAAGAAGAAGCTGTAATATTAGTTCAAGAAGAAAAGATGGGAAGTGAAGATCAATCTCTCACAGTACAATCCAAGAAAATTAGAACATACCATCACAAAGTTAAGCACTCTCTCCAAAAGAACAAAACTAGAAAGTCTAACAAAGATTTGTCTATGTACATTTTCTTTCTTTACATGTGATGAAAGAGGACACCTTGCAAGAGATTTTCCTAGACACAAAGATAGATCTCACAAGAGGAAGGGAAACAAGAAAAGACATCACACTCATGCTGTAGAATATGATCATCTTTTGAAGAAGAGAATCAAACAAGAAAGTGATGATTCTTCAAGTGATGAAGAATATGTTTTGATTTCCGCTCTCATGAGAAACATCACACATGGAAGCAATGATTGGATTATAGACAGTGAGGCTTCCAAACACATGATGGGATTCAAAGAATAATTTTTGAAACTATCAGAACTTGAATCACCCCAAAAGATGATACTTGGGGATGACTACCAATATCCAATAAAAGGTAGTGGAGAATCCTCCTACAAATTAGACTCTGGAAATTCTATGAAAATGAAGGATGTCCTATTTGTACCAGCACCAAAGAATAATGTTCTCTCCATCTTTGCATTATATGCAAAAGGTATAAGAGTTTCATTTATAGATGGCCAAGTCATCATGTGGCAAAAAGGAAAGACTATTGACAATGCAGTAGTAATTGTAGAACAAGAGGGAGGAATATACAGATTAAAGGGCCAACCAGAACAAGATTTGGTTCATGACTCAGTAGAACCCAATGAAATTTGGCATAGAATTCTTGCACATGTATAGTACTATAGGGAACTACCACTTGCAAGCAAAGTTGTTGAAGGTATTCCATAAATATAAGCAAAACATCAAGGAGTATCCAAGGGATATGCAAAAGGAAAGAACACACAGAAGACATTTCCAAGTAGCGAAAACAAGGATAAAGGAATCCTCGAAATCATTCACTCCGATGTATGTGGTTCGATGTCATCCAGTTCATTAAGCAGGTATGTATACTATGTTTCTTTCATTGAATATTTTTCTAGGAAGACATGGATATACTTCATGAAGAACAAAGACAAAGTATTCATCAAGTTCAAGGAATTCAAAGACTTGATAAAAAAATACACAGAGAAGAAGATCAAGATTTTTCGATCAGACAATGGTGGAGAATTCACTTCAAATGAATTCAAGGAATTATGCAAAGATTCAAGGATTAAGAGGGAGTTGACAACTCCATATAATCCACAACAGAATGGGATTGTAGAAAGAGAGAATAGAATGATCATGGAATATGCAAGGGAAATGTTTCATGATCAAGATTTTCCCATGCATCTATGGGCAGAAGCGGCTAGAACAACTGTGTATGTACAGAAACGCACTCCACATAGAGTACTTGAGAAAAAGACACCTGAAGAAGTATTTTTCAGCAAGAAAATAGAAGTCAGTCATCTTAGAATATTTGGTTGTCCAGTGTACATACACATTCCGAAAGAAAAGAGGACAAATTTAGATCCTTCAAGAAGGAAGGGTATATTTGTGGGATAATCTGAAAGCTCAAAGGCTTACAAAATATACTTCCCAGGATTCATGAATATCAACATCAGCAGGGACATAACATTTGATGAAGACTCAGCCTACAACAAATCTAGAAAGAGATCTACTAAAGAACATATAGAAATATAACTAGCTAGAATTAATGACACAACCATGAACGAAGCAATTCTAGAAGAAGATCGAGAAATAGAAGAACCTCAAGAACCTGTAGATCCACCTCAGGAGAAGAATCGTCACAAGAGGAAACTTGCATGGGTATGAGAAGCTATCCAAAGTGTAGAAAGATATGGGGCTCTAGAAGAGATACACAGAGAAAGGAAAAGAACTAGGTCCTACTCTGGTTATGTAGCCCTATTATGTGACTTCATTGATAAATAACCTTCCAACTATGACGAAGCGACAGAAAAGAAAGAATGGAAGGATTCTATGATTGAAGAATATAAATCGATCATGAAGAATGATGTTTGGGATGGTTTCCCAAGATAAGAGGGGAAGCATGTTGTGACTTCCAAATGGATCTATAAGATCAAGCATGCTGAAAATGGTAGCATAGAGAAATACAAAGCAAGATTTGTGGCTCATGGTTTCTCCTAGAAAGAAGGAATATATTATGAAGAAATTTGTTCTCTTCTAGCTATATATACTTCCATCAGATCAGTACTTTCTTTAGCTACAGTAATGAAGTGGAAAGTACACCAGATGGATGTCAAGAAAATTTTCTTGAATGGTGTAGTAGAAGAAGAAGTATATCTAGAGTACCCACTCGGTTTTGAGACACATGACAGAGAGACTCATGTGTGTAAGTTAAAGAAAGCCCTGTACGATTTGAAATAGGCACCCATGACATGGTATGGTAGAATTGATAGGTTCTTATCCCATTTGGGATTGACCAAGTGTAAAGCAGATTCCAACCTTTACTACAAGGTTGAAGAATGGAACCCAGTGATACTCCTTGTCATGTCCCCATGCCTCTGACCGGCAAGGAGGACGCGACTACAAGCTTCAAACACATGAGCTAAGAGCCCCATGAACATGTATAGGCGCAAAATTGCTGAAACAGAATGTTTAAACTTGTATATTGAACTAGAATATGCTCACTTGAATATTCATCATGCACAGATGCAATCATCTATCAGACACAGCGGAAACATCATACATTCAACAAGCATTCATGCAACATGTTCATCATATCATTAACAGAAAGTAAGGTTGTAGAAGTAAAATAGGCAAGATCACTTATCTTATGAAAACCCCTTCCACAACCAGCTACGTCACTGCAACGTTCCACCCAACCATAGGCTAGCGTGCTCCTTAATCTCTCAGCAGCACTGCCACCCCCAAGCTGGGCATGATTCTCCAAGGAATAAGGGAACTAGTAGGCTTACACATAGCCAAGGATATACAAAACACATAGCCAAGCCAACAGAGTTGGGTTTATCAGGCCATTAGGGAGCTAGAGAAGGAAAATTGCTAAGCTGGTGAGCTCATTACAAAGCCAAGAACACCTACACCAGAACTAGCCTGACCTCTAAGACACCCAAACACACCCAACACAAGGAATCAGTCCCTTCTCTGCTACACAGTCCCTCAGGCCCTGCATTCCCTTCCAGTGCTATTCAAGGGTGATGGAGAAGAAGGCTATCCCTATAGCTCTTTCTATGTGGTTTCCAGCCACCAGGTTTATCAAGCAAGTCTAAGCCAACATCCCTGCTCCTCTCACAGTCCGAAGACCAACCATTGCACTCAAGCAATTAATTTAGTTGTCACAGCTTGAACAGGGAAAATGAATTCTGAGACATTCTTGGCCCTATTGTGGCCAAAATGACTCTCAGGAGAATTTACAACAGTCCCCAACATGTAAGGAATACCGCAACAACCACAGCAAACAACGTGGGAAAACACAGCCCATCCTGGGCATGAGATCACCAAGAAAACATATACAGACCACGCTGGGGAAGAAATTACAGCCTCCTAGCCTGTGGATGAGCGTGAGAAACAATTCCGAACCCATAATCAGCCGATGGGGAGTGGATACGACCACGTCCTCCGTAAATCTGCGGGGGAAGAAACTATGTGGGTAAAACCCAGAAGGTTCTGTGCGTGAGAGAGAAAATGAGAATTCCACTCCTGCGTGAAGGTGAACAAAACGACCGGCAAAAATGGAGAACACAGATCAGAAGTGCGTGAGAGCTTCAGCACTACCATGGAGAGAGTGGTAGACCTGCGTGAGTGAGGACGGTGATTTCTCCCAATGTGAAGTCAACCATTGTGGTGGAGTGTGTGTGTGGGTGAGGACTGACAATCCTACCACCCCACTCCCAAAGGCAATAACTGTCTCAACCACCAGTAGCCTTTCTTAATGAAAGTGGTTGGAAAAAAACAGGGTAAGAAGATGCATGGATTTTCACCCTATTGGCCAAAGTTGGACAAATTCCCCCACATCCTCATCCTTGGGAAAAATCATGCCCCCGTCTCATTTTAGTTGCCGCGATCGTAGCTGGTCGGGTTGATTCAATTAATTATAGATGCGTATTTACATGATGACCAACATAATATATGTCGCATGCCCCGATATGCCATCGGTGACAATTCAAAACCAAAACATAACATAACCGATAAATGGTGGGGCCTTGGCCTTTAGCTCCACACCATGAGCATTTACAATATATACATCTAATGCAACGGGGTCAAAATCGGGGTGTTACACTCCTACTGTATGTAGATGATCTATTTGTAACAAGTGAGGATGGGTTGATTGTTGATACAAAGAGGAAGCTTGATGCCGAGTTCGAAGTGAAGGAGTTGGGTATGATGCACTATTTTCTAGGCATGGAGGTGTGGCAAAATGCATATCAAATTTCCTTGGGACAAGGGAAGTATGCAATAAATATACTGAAGAGCTTCAGGATGATGGACTGCAAAGCCATGACCACACCTATGGCATCGAACCTGAAGCTATTGAGTGATGCTTCATTAGAAGTGAATGAGGCTATGATGTATCATCATATTATTGGGTCCTTGATGTACCTGAGGAATATGAGATCGGCTATTTTCTTTGCTATGAAAACATTGAGCCAGTTCCTAATGAATATGAGAGATGTTTACTTGATTGATGCAAAGCATATTCTGAGGTACCTAAAGCATACAATTGACTATGGGCTCAAGTATGAGGTGAATCAAAAGATTAACCTGGAATTTTATGTGGATTTGGATTAGGCGGGAAGTGCCATTGATAGAAAGAGAACTTCAGGGTGTTTCTTCAGTATGGGATCAGGTGTGATCTCCTAGTTTAATAGGAAGCAATCCTATTTGGCACTGAGTACAACCAAAGTAGAGTATGTTGCAGCTTGTTCGGCTAGTTGTGAGGTAGTCTGGCTGAGAAAGCTACTGTCTGATTTGTTTGATCTCCAGATGGATGATACTTATATATATTGCGACAACCAGAGCTGTGTGAAGTTATCGAAGAACCCAGTGTTCCATGACAAGTCAAAGGATATCAAGATCAAGTATCACTATATTAGGGATATGGTGCAGAGAGGAGTAGTGAAGCCCCTGTATGTTGCGACGGATGAGAGAATAGCTGATGTACTAACCAAACCATTAGCCAGTGTAAAGTTTGAGTACTTCAGGGAGAAACTTGGTGTTCTCCATATCAAGGTTCCCTCTAAAGGGAATTAATGTGTCTGTTGGCCTTTCTAACATTGTGGAAGGCTGAGCTTCACATGGTCAGATGTAAGTACAGAGATTCTCTGATGTGATTGTGGGTTGTTTTACCACATGATCAGTGCAAATATATTTTGATGTGATTGTGGGATGTGTTCCCACATGATCAGTGCAGATCCATTCGGATGTGATTGAGGGATATGTTCCCACATGATGAGATTTAAGTGCAGATATGCTTTGATGTGATTGTGGTTTGTGTTACCACATGATCAGTGCAGAAATATTCTGATGTGATTGTGTGATGTGTTCTCACATGATTGGTGCAAAGCCATTCTGATGTGATTGAGGGATGTGTTCCCACATGATCGAATGTAAGTGCAGCACCTTTTTGACATGATGAGGTCATATGTAAGTGTAGAACCTTTTTGACATGATGAGGTCAAATGTAAGTGCATATCCTTTCTGACATGATGAGGTCGAATGTAAGTGCAACACCTTTTTGACATTATGAGTTCATATGTAAGCGTAGAGCCTTTCTAACATGATGAGGTCAGATGTAAGTGTAGATCCTTTTTGACACGATGAGGTCAGATGTAAGTGTAGCTCCTTTTTGACATGATGAGGTTGAATATAAGTGCAGAGCCTTTGTGACATGATGAGGTTGGATGTAAGTGCAGAACCTTTATGACATGATGAGGTCGGATGTAAGTGCAGACCCTTTCTGACAAGATGAGGTCGAATGTGAGTGTTGGGCCTTTCTGACATGGGTTTTCGTTGTGTTCCTCCCATGGTCAGATGTGAGTGTTGCGCGTGCCTTTTTGACATGGTTCTTGGATGTGTTCCTTCTATGGTCAGATGTAAGTGCTAGGCGGGCCTTTTTGACATGGTTCATTCCATGGTAAGATATAAGTGTTGAAGACAATGAAGATATACATGGAGGATAGGCCTACAAGAAGCATGAAAAAGGGTTGGCTCTGTATAACTTCCTATGACGAGTAGAATTTAGATAGCACAAGTGATGATCCAGCAATGATGATCTAGATCAAGTGAAGATCCAGATCAAGTGATGTTCCGAACTTGATGATGATCTAGTGACGATCTAGATCAAGTGATGATCCACATATTATGATGATCCAATGATTCTCCAGATCATGTGATGATCTAGTGATGCTCCAAATCAAGTGATGATCCAGACTTGATGATAATCTAGTGATCCTCCAAATCAAGTGATGATCTAGACTCGATGATGATCTAGTGATGATCCACATCCAGTGATGATCCAGACTTTATGAAGATGACTTGACGATGAAGATGACTTGACGTTGAATATGACTTGAATATGAAGATGACTTGATGATGATCCAGATGATACAGAGAAGATGACTTGTGCTAATAAATTGTGTCAAGAGAATACATTCCTAGTTAAGAGGGAGTGTTGATGTATTTGTAACTTTGAAATGTGTTCACTTGTATATCATATGTATTGTACCCTAATGTTCATTCTAGTAATTATTTGTAATGTAATTGATTCATTTCATTCCCCGATGTTTTGATCGAGAGATTCAATAATATAAAAAAATCATGTAAAGTCATAGAGTATAACCCTCCTTATTGATCAACGGTTAAAGTCCCTGCAGTTGTGGGTCCCTAGGGTTATTAGACTCTCCTAGAGAAGTTGTCTCTATTGATTTATTGTCAAGTTGGGAATTAGTATAAATAGAGAGGGATACTTTCTATTTAACACACATTCATACACATTCATTCACACAAAGTTGTAGCACATAACTGAGAGAGAGAGAATAAGTTGGGACAAGAGAGAGAGAGAGAGAGAGAGAGAGAGAGAGAGAGAGAGACTATTGCTATCAAGAGATCATCTTAGTTTCTTTGGGTTTTACTTTTGGTGTTGATTCTATCTCTAAGGAAGTTGTGGGGTTTTCTCCTTTATGGTTTCCTCGAGGAAAATATTTTTGTTCATTGTCTCTTGTGATTGATTATTGTTCTTGTTATTCTCTCAAATAAGATACTAAGATAATATAGTTTAAATGTTAAAAATCTAACAAGTGGAAGAATTCTTAGTTGTATATGACCTCCTAGTTGCACAAGGTAGTGAATAGGGATGCATTTCACCCCCCATAGTGTTGCAACATCAAGTAATACTGAGAGGGGGAGGTGAATCGGTATTGATAAATCTCTTTAAATTTTTATCAATTTAAAAATCAACAGTAAAAATAGAGCATTGTTATGCTATTGTGGAATCCTAATAGGGAAAACCATCGATAATTTATATTACTCAAACATTGTTTTTACAATGTTTTATTCCTGCAACTACGAACAAGGATGCTACAATTCCCTATTTACCAGCAACTATTGGAAGGAGGATATGACACCCTTTTAGGCATGTTTCCTTCCCTAGCACCTCCCAACCACCCTTATATGATAATTTGGTCTCTGACCCTATACACCTAGGAATTTCCAACCGTATGTACAGAGACACTTATTTGAAAGTTTAAAGCATTGTTTAAATACCCTAAAATGTGTCTCTTCATCTAACAATCATGTATATTCATCGTGAATCTTCACAAAAATTAATTCTAAATTACCTCTCTCTTTATTGTTTTCAACTCTGTTTAATTTCTCGGCCATGACGTTCTGCAATGGTATTTTTGGAAGAACCCTCCCACAAATACCTTTACACAAATACATTTCTGCAAATACCTTTATGTAATTACCTTTCCATGATGACCTTTCTGCAATTACCTTTCCATAATTATATTTCCACAACAACCTTTCCACAATTAGCATTCCATAATAACCTTTCCGCAATCATAAAATACTTTCTTCTGAATTGAAGATTGTGGGTTTTGGGTCTACATTTCACATTTTCTCAAAACTTCTTCTTTAAATACCTTTCCATAACTATGAATCCACAATTTTGGATCGCAAAATGCGGAACCTACCTTTCCCAAATTCTAGAAATGAACTTTGCAATTATGCAGTTGCATCTCCCTTTTTGTAATTCCTATGAACCGTCAATCTCTTGCTGCATTGATCTCATCCATTGATCTGCTATCAGCGTGGAACTTACCTTTTGATATATATCCCTATCCATTGATATATTTATTATATGCGATATAGACTGACGTGCTTCTGAAACTATTTCAACATTGTTGCGTTATGATTTTACATTGACAACAATGCAATTTACTCAATAATATCCCCCTTTCACATCTACAAAAACATTTTCCTTTTGTAATTATTTCTCCCCTTTGACAACAATGACAAATTTTCACTCCTCCTGTCGGTGTGTCTCCCCCTATCATATTTTATCCTTTTCTTTTGACAGAATTTTCTCCCTTCTTTTTATGAGTTTTCATCTTGATCGTCTCTTCTTTTAGGAGTTGATGACTGGAAACCAATATTTGCTATGATATGTTGTCTGTTGTGATAATTATGAATCTCTTCATAGAATAACACACTGGAGCTTAACATTTTCCTCACTTCCAAATTGGTCGTCTCAGGGAGATGCTTCATAGAACCTAAAGGAGCATGATTCTTAACAACTTTGTCTATTGTGCCTATTCCAAGCAAATCATTCACTCTCTTATACCTCTTAATGAGGTTGTTGAATTTCTCTAAACATTGTTGCAGAGTAACAAAAAAATATTTATGGATCATGATCAGGTCCGAAACAGATTTCCACTAGCTCAACTTTTCATTAGTGCACTCCTCATCTGCATAACATACCACTTGAATCATATGCCTCACCTTGTCATCTTTCCATTGCATCGGTGGTGCTAGATATTTTTTCCACGAGCTCACCATTTTCGCAACCGAACGCTTGACGTTTCCTATGATTCAAAACAGAATAACAGTCAATTTTCCTTTGGTTTAAAAATAGATGTATAAAACCTGCAATAGGAGATATAGCCAATCATATACCCTCCTTCAAAAACCAGTGGGTAAAAAATCTTAGTAATCCAAAATATTCCAAGATAGTAAAATCCAAAAGATTCAATATTCCTAGTTTAATTCAGTTTCCTCATTCCATAATTCTTTCGTTCTATGGGGAATTATCAATATCAAAACCCCTATCACATAACCAAATTTTGCATGATACCCACCCACATTACTAGAGCAAGCAAGGCACCAAAATTTTACACTAAAACCTTTAAAAACCCATGGAAATCACCTTAGATTATGTAGAAAACAAATATAATGAAATGATCCTTATTCTTGAGTCAATCTCCAATGTTATCAATTTGACAACGCATATTACAATACCATTCCTCTCATGCATTCTCTATTAGAATAATCAACCCATATTTAGCTACCTTAGACATTAATTTAATTATTTTTGTCTTATTTGCCTAGTCTCATGATTCCACCTTATGCAAGTTGTCATTTACCTATCCATAGTCATCAATATTTCCTATTTTTACTCATGTAGCACTTGGGAAACCTCAAGGAATCAATTCTGATTTATTCCTGGTCTCCTAGGCACCCTTCTGCCTTTTCTGCTTTTTCAGTGCTTTAAGGCAATTGGGAAAGTTTGACTAGGTGAGGTGAACTAGTTTTTTGTCCTCTACATCCTCCACTCTTTTCTCCTTGGAAAATCATGTATGAGTTGTCATTCCATCACTCTTTAGCTTTCCTAAGTTCTTTTTCCAATTCGTGAGCTCCATGACTGATTTGGAAGCAGCTTTTTGCACCTATGGGGGATTTGCTTAATTTTAGTAAGCCTGCTTTTGACTAGATTCGAATTGATCCTCATGCATTCGAATACATGATGTAATTATTTAATACATCAGCCTATGTTATTATAGGGTTGGCTATTTTACACTTATTCAATACATTTTAGTGTTCAGCTCATTATTCAGTCTCTTTTGTGAGTGATTTTGCATGATCAATTGATAATTGTTGTGAGTAAAATTGTTCTATCAATGGGTTCAATTTCCACATGGTATCAGAGCCATTGTAGATCAATTTATCTCCTTCAAAATTGTTTTTCAGGTTCGACATCAGTGACTGGGAGCCTTCTACTGACAGACGGGACAATTTCTAAGCTATGGATCAATCTCAGAAGATCATCTTGACTCCCTTCAATTTATTTGAATGGAAAGTAGAGATGGAGACACTGTTGAGAGTGAAAGGCCTCTACAGAGTGACTATGGCAACGGAAGCAGAGCCCAATGCAGCTATAGAGAAGATAAAATGGCACAACGAGAGGGATGAGGCCTATGGTCTCTTATGTCTGACTATTTCCAGAGACCTCCTTTTCCATCTTGATGGATTGACATCACCGAATGAAGTATGGGAGAATCTTACTGATCTTTTTGGAAAGACAGATGAGATGAGGGGACATCAAATCGAGAATGAACTGATCTCCCTGAGTCCAAATAGCTTTGAATCCTTGCACCTCCATTTCTCCAAGTTCAAAGCACTTGTTTTGCAGCTGAAGCAATGTGGGATCGAAAATAAGGATGATCAGTTGGTCTTGGCCATACTCTCAAAGCTTTTCCCTGACTATTCAGTGTTTGTTTCGACCTTCTATGCCACAAAACTAACAGCTCGAACCTGGAAGATGCCTAGCCTTGTATATTTCATGGAATCTCTCACACAAGAACAAGACAAGCTGGTGATGATGGGCACCATCAAACCATCCAAAGACCAAGATCTGGTTGTTGGAGATTTGAAGGTGGATTCAAAAAGCAAAAATAAATATAAAAATCCACCTGAGCAAAAGAGAGACAAGAACAAGTTTCCGGAGGAGCCACAAGGTTCCAAGAAGAACTACCAGAAGAAGAAGAATAAAGGAGAAATGAGCAACTGCGCATACTGCAATAAGGGAAATCACACTGAAAGCTCTTGTATGAAGAAGCAAATAGACATGCTGACCCAACTCCTAGAGAAGAATGGCATCTCCCTTCCAGACAGCTCAAAGAAGAGAGAAGGAGGATCAAGTTTAGAAGACAGAGAAAGAGTTCATGCATTGGTTGCTGGCACATCAAGCTCACCTAGTTTCATCATCAATTCTGGAGCTTCAAGATACATGGTTTCAACCAAGGAGGAATTATCCTCACTTGACATGTCGAAAGGACCACCTATAGTACTGGGAGATGACTCTCTCACTGAAAGTTTGGGCAAAGGGAGGATTGATCTTGATCATGGTCAGTTCAGCAATGTGTTGTATGTGCCTCATCTTGCCTCCAACCTCTTATCAGTGTACCAGATGAATCACACTGGGTCTCCAAAGAAGGTCATATTCTCCCCTGATGAATTTGAGATCACAGAGATCTCAAGTGGTAAAGTCATTGCAAAAGGAGTTGCAAATCATGCTCAAAAGGTATACATGTTCTCACACTTCCTACCCTACTCAAACCCCTCTCCTCTTCTGATTCATGCTAATGAGGCTAGCAAGCTTTGGCATGAAATATTTGGCCACCTAAATTACAAGTATCTTTCTGATCTTAGTGAAAAATAGATGGTCATAGGGTTTCCCAAGATAAAATTTTCCAAAGGAATCTTCCAAGGTTTTATCCTAGGAAAACACCCAGAGCACAAATTTGAGAGAGCTAGTCATGAGAGAACCTCTGCACCCCTCGAGCTGATCCACAGTGATGTTTCTATCCCATTCCCTCATATGTCCATGATTCAAGCCAAATATGCATTTACTTTCATAGATGAATTTTCCAGGTATTGCTGGGTTTACTTCCTGAAACACAAGTCTGAAGTTTTTGGCCTCTTCAAAGTCTTTAAGGCTTTGGTTGAAAACCAATCTGGGAGGAAACTCAAGGTCCTCAGATCTGAAAATGGTGGTGAGTATGTCAAGTCTAAGTTTATTAATTATTGTGCAGATGCAGGTATTCAGATGCAGCATTCTATCCCTTACACACCACAGCAGAATGGTGTTGCTGAGAGGAAGAACATATCACTGAAAGAGATGGCAGCATGCATGATGGAGGCCAAAACTTTGCCACCAAAGTACTAGGCCAAAGCTTTAAACTATGCAGCCTATATACAAAATAGGGTGCCTCATAAATATCTTGATGGTATGACTCCTTTCAAAGCATGGAGTGGGCACAAGCCAGATGTGACCCATTTTAGGATTTTTGGCTCAAGGGCTTGGGCTAGAATTCCAACAAAAAAGAGGAAGGCTTTGCAGCCCCAAATACAAGAGTGTCTATTTGTTGGGTACTCTGAAGATTCAAAATGGTACAAGATGATAAATTTGTGTGCAAACAAATCCTTTATTGAAAGGTGTGTTCAGTTTCAAGAAGAACCCCTTGCAGCAGTGGAAGTTGGAGAAGCCTCTTCACGAGCTGAACCTCTGAAAGTAACTGAAGAGCTTTTTGAACATGCTGATTCTGATATGTCTAATAGTGATTAGTTTATTTCAGACCCTAACAGCCCTACAAGGCCAAAATGGGCAGCCAAGACACTACATACAGCAAGAGAGCTAGCTGGGGATCCTAATGACCCAAGGAGGACTAGATCTGAATTTGAGAGTGGTCTGTGCATGAAGGATCCTATGTTTGCTGAGAAATGCTATCTGATGGTGGAATCAGATCCTCACACTTATGAAGAAGTATCAGGAGATCCAATATGGAAAACAGCCATGAAGGAAGAGTTCATCTCACTCCATAAGAGCAACACATGGGAGCTAGTGGATCTTCCCCCAGGAAGAAAGTTAGTCCAGTGTAAGTGGGTCTACAAGACCAAATTTTCTGCTGATGGTTCACCTCTGAAGTACAAGGCTAGATTGGTAGCCAAGGGATACTCACAGGTTCATGGCATAGATTACAATGAGACCTTTGCACCAGTGGCAAAGATGGATTCCATCAGGCTAGCCTTAGCCATTGCAGCCTCAAAGCAATGGGAGGTACATCACATGGATGTAAAATGTGCATTCCTGAATGGAGATATCATTGAAGAGATATATATGCGGAAGCCTCAAGGATTTTCTACTAATTCTTCTCTTGTGTGTAGGTTGAGAAAGTCATTGTATGGGCTAAAGCAAACCTCCAGGGCTTGGTATGCCAAGATTGAAAGCTTCTTGCTATCACTAAATTTTGTTCGGTGAAAATCAGATCCAAATGTCTATTTGAAGTTAATTAATGGTTCATTAATGATCATTGCGTTATATGTTGATTACCTCCTCATTACAGGAAGCTCAAAGAATGAGATTGCTTCCTTGAACGGTGCAATGAACCAAGCCTTCTCCATGACAGATTTGGGGCTCTTAAGCCAATTTTTGGGGCTTGACATTGCTCAAAATAAAATCAAGGTGCACCAGTCCAAGTATGCCATGGATTTTCTGAACAAATTCAGAATGAAGGACTGCAAACCAAGCAATACTCCTTTCCTTTTAGGAGTGAAGCTGGAAGAAGCTGATTCTTCACCTATGGTAAACAATACACTATATAGGCAATTGATTGGATGTTTGTTGTATCTTACACATACTAGACCTGATATTTCTTATGCAGTAAGTGTGGCTTCTAGATACATGGATCAGCCTCATGAGATCCATTGGAAAGCAGCCAAAAGGATCCTTAACTTTGTTCAGGGAACAAGGACACATGGGATCTTCTACAAAGCAAAATATGATCTTGATTTGATTGGATTTACTGACAGTGATTGGGAAGGTGATAGCACAGACAGAAAGTCCCCATCAGGATATGTGTTCATGCTTGCAGAAGGGCCAATCAGCTGGTCAAGCAAGAAACAGAGTGCCATTGCACTCTCATCTACAGAAGCAGAGTACAGAGGAGTTGTTAATGCGACAACTCAATGTTTATGGTTACAGGGTTTACTTGGAGAGTGTGGCTTCGAATCAGAGTAATAAACTACCATATACTGTGATAACCAGAGTACCATTCGAATATGCAATGATCTAGTTCAGAAGCAGAGAACCAAACACATTGAGATCCATATGCACTACATCAGAGAGCTTGTGCATGATGGCACCATTCACCTACTCTTTTGTTTATCTTCAGAACAAGTAGTTGATATCTTCACCAAAGAATTTTGTGAGAAGACCTTCAGCAATCTCAAATCATTGCTGGGGATTTCTGATCATGCTGTGAAGCATGAGTGAAGACAAGATTTACAAATTTTGTTTTACAGTCCATGTTTAAGGGAGGATTTTCCCATGTGGTTTTTGCCTCTTTCCTTGGTTGTATGGACATGCAGTATGTAAAGGGTGACTAAGCCTTATTGCTAGGCCCTATAATTTTCTGATATATTACTCATAAGTCAGGCTTAAGGGGGGTTCTTAGAATAATCAACCCATAGTTAGCTACCTTAGACATTAATTTAATTAATTTTGTCTTATTTTCCTAGTCTCATGATTCCACCTTATGCAAGTTGTCATTTACCTATCCATAGTGGTCAAGCATGCCTATTTTGACTCATGTAGCACTTGGGAAACCTCAAGGAATCAATTCCTCTTTATTCCTAGTCTCCTAGGTGTCCTTCTACTTTTTCTACTTTATTGCCTGCTTTTTCAGTGCTTTAAGGCAATTGAGAAAGTTTGACTAGGTGAGGTGAACTAGTTTTTTGTCCTCTACATCCTCCACTCTTTTATCCTTGGAAAAGCATGTATGATTTTTCATTCCATCACTCTTTAGCTTGCCTAAGTGATTTTTCCAATTCGTGAGCTCCATGATTGATTTGGAAGCAGCTTTTTGCATCTATGGGGGATTTGCTTAATTTTAGTAAGCCTGCTTTTGACTAGATTCGAATTTCTCCTCATGCATTCGAATCCCTGATGTAATTATTTAATACAACAGCCTATGTTATTATAGGGTTGGCTATTTTACACTTATTCAATACAGTTTAGTGTTCAGCTCATTAGTCAGTCTCTTTTGTGAGTGATTTTGCATGATCAATTGATAATTGCTGTGAGTAAAATTGTTCTATCACTGGGTTCAAGTTCCACATTCGCATCAATTCAATTCACTTGAATGCAAGATTAAATAGATAAATGTACTTTGAATTTGACATATGCATATACCTAGTAATAATAGCCATCATGATGTGGAGTTGAATTGCCTTAGTAGATATTTATATTTTTTTATATTTGCATCTAATCATGTCATCCTAAACTAAAAACTAAAAGTGTTAGCTAAAAGAAGGAGATATCTCACATGTAGCTATTAAATTCAATTTGAATGTGTTTTTAACATATTGTTATGGAGAGAAATACATTGAGTAGAGTAAAATTACCAACTCATTAATCTTATATATAGATAGATATATATATAGATAGAAAGATAGATAGATATTAAAGAAAAAATTAAGTGTATAGTTGTACTTACCTAGATGCAGGTGGTATGCAATCATCCAAGTGGTCGATGAAGAGGGGTATGCAAGGCATGAAGCAGAGGCTCACAAGGCCCATGAGGCGGAGGCTTATGAGTCCCACAAGGCAAAGGCTTAGGGGAAAAGTGGCCAGTGTGAGGCTCATGAAACATAGTTAACAAGTGGACATCATGAGGGGACTGACCCACATCTTGTCTAGATGCATGCATAGTACATATGGGAGGGTAGTAGGGATGGTGGGGAGGTTCAATACCTACAAGGAGGATAGGGAGAGGAGTGGGAAGAATTCATGTGAGGATATCTCATCTCAAGTGATGGATTTGGGGAAGATGGTTATGGCGAGCCAAATCCTGAGCATATCCTCAGGAATTCCATTAACAGTGACAATGCATAGATGGTTATGCATTGCTGGTCTTTCCTATTGATTGTAGAGTTATTACTTAAACCAGGAGCAGAGGGAAAACATTGTGTTGTGGATTGTGCAGACTCTTTGGGAGAAACACCTCCGTGTCAGTAGTAACAAATCCAGGCTCATATCGCTCATAAGTGTTAAGGTAAGGAAGTGCAGGAGAAGGGGTAGGAGGAGACTATTGCGCAGACGAGGTGGTTGCTTCAGGAGGTTGGATTTACGGTTGAAAATGGGCTCTCCTGAAGGTGGAAATAAGGAGGAAGAGTCGGAAATGCTCTTCAATGAGGAGACACCAGAGCATATTCAATGCTTCATTGTGGTGATGGAAAATGATATTTATGGAGAGTTAAGACAAAATCTCAAAAGAGAGGTGGTGACATCCAATTATTGGGAGCATATTTTTACTTGTAAAATTTATGGGCTGGTAACTTAAAAATATATAGATACATATTTTCATTGGATAATAAAAGTAATTATGAGCAAAAAGTGAGACCTCGTCCTCCAATGTTAGTCCATGTCACAAAACTCATGGGGAGCGTTGAACCCAACGTCCAACAATCTCCCCTAAAGCGAGTTGGGTGAGTTTCAAACCCTTGAATTGTTTCTCTAATACTATTTGTTGCACTCATGATTTTCATTAGACCAAAACCCGCAAGTATTAATCTCTGCGACAATCGCTAGAGTTAGGTTCTCAAGAGGTGATTATTCCATGTCACTAAACTCATGGCGAGCATTGAACCCAATTTCCAACAGTTCCATTTTTTTTTATCTTTTGTACTCAAATATTCTTACTGATAGAAAATAAATTTTTATCTAAGACCTATTGTGGTAGAGACTAGAAGTTCGTCGAAAGGATAAGGAGTGATAAACACATAAATATGCTCATGTTTGTGTTGTTGTATGTTGAGAGTGTGGAACAAATGCACCTTATGGTCATCTAGGGTTCTTTCATAAACCCAATAAAAGGATGATTGATATAAGCATATGCATTTTAATTATGTCTTGAACTTAAATGATATCAAATTTGAAGAAGACTAGAATGTCCTTTTTGGAGACCATAAACTAACTCTAGTTGGAGAACAAAAACATATTATGTTAAAACTAAAGCTAGAAATATCCTCGACACCTTTTTTATTTGCAATGCATGCCTCATAGAAACATTAGATACTCTATACATAATGTGTGGTGCATCCTAAATTTCAACTCATTGATCTTCGATGCTGAATGCATCATTAACCTGAATATATATTTGATCTATTATGGATTTCTCTTCTTGGATTACTCTTTGAAATAAATAAACTATAGTCAATGCAGTCAAGGGTGTTAACGTTTTAATACAATGTTTCAAATATCTATCTACATGTTAAAGATGTATTTTTTATAAATGAGTGTGAAGTTTGGGTGCTTCTTAGACATCAATGGAAAACATTTAAACATTGAAAAGGTGTTTTAGACATGTAACCTTTAAAATTGTCTATATTGTACAATGCTCTCACTCTCACTACTAATGAAACTTCAATATCAATATATCTATTTACAAAGTATCAATTTATCAAACCATATTATGGATCTATTTATAATTAATATTAAATAATAAAACTAAAAACATAATTATATAAGAAAATAACGAAAAAAAAATTATTTTAAATTTGTTTTTTGAGAAAACAAACTCACAAATCGCCCCTTATTATCATAACAAAACTTCTTGAATATGTCCTTTCAGCATCTAATAGAAGAAAACAATAGAGTAGAGCACCAATTGCATAAAGTGCACATTAAAACATATGTGTGATAATACCTTTGGAAAGGAAATAATGATACCTCTGGAAAGGAAATAATAGGAGGGTATAGTTGTGTAATGTGTTATTTAATAAAATAAAATATCAATAGAGAAATAAAAATATAAGTTATTTTAGATTATGTTAACTGTTATTTTTTTGTTTGTTGAATGATTATTTTAGATTACAATGGTTGTCATTTAATCTTTCACATTTGTTGAATGACATTATCCCTTACAATGAAAGAGGAATCTAAAATAAATATTATCTTTTTTAGGTTTGTAATGAGAAGACATGGTTTCTTAGTATTTTCCTTTAACCTAATTTTATTTTATTTAATGAATTGTTGTGTTTTGATAGTGCATTAATCATGAAGTTTAATTATCGTCACCTAAGTGATGCAGTTATAGACTGCCTACATTATATTACTTAGCAATACGTTATGTGATAAAACTTTTAAAAATATCATAGCTTATGCAAACCTACCCTCATAACTCCATATTCTCAAAAATCTATGATTGAAAACCAAATAATGTCTCTTTTGTCACAAGTCTAGGTGCTAGTTGTAGTTTGTTAGACCTAGATTTCAACTTATATGACCAACAAAACCCCCATAAGCATTGGAATTTTCAATACCCTATGGAAAGAGTAAGGTCTCACCCAATATGAGCATATGAAATTGCATAGAAAAATGAATCTAATATGTGTAGGGAAGGATGGTTTCTTCTCACGGAACATAATCTCAACTCTACCTTAAGCATCTGTCAGATTAATCCACATAGAATTATTTAACATAGAAGTGGGAAAATTTTCATAACATTTAATCATACACACATTGCAAAAAATATAGAGGGAAACATAAACTTCATTCTATTACTTTGACCAAAATTGGGTAAGGCCCTCCATTACTACCAAACTCAGCTCCGTAGCTTAAAATTCTACACTTTTTTCGTCTTACTATCATGACAGAATTACATAATGATTAGCTCTCATATAAAATGGAACTGCTAGAAATAACAACAACCATACCTATGTAAGCTAAATGAAATGGAAAAAGACAACCAAAATAATTGGAAACCCTTAAAAAATCAAGCCTTAGATAGCCTTATGTTGATTCATCAACTAATAGAATAAAACAATAGACTAGACCACCAATTGTTGACTATGTATTTTAAGACATATATGTAATGATACCTTTGGATCAGAAATAATAACACGATATTAGTACGGTGTTGTGTTATGCAATAAAATATTACATTATAAATAGAGATATAAGAATATAAGTTGTTTTAGATTATGTTGATTGTTATTTTTGTGTTTGTGGAATGATTATTTTAGATTACATTGGTTGTGATTTAATCTTTCAAATTTGGTGAATAACACTATCCCTTACAATGAAAGAGGAATCTAAAAGAAATAATCTTGCTTTTTTGTTTGTAATGAGAAGAAATGGATTCATAGGATTTTCATTTAACCTAATGCTACTTCATGTAATTAATTGTTGTTTGTGGATAGTGCATTAATCATGAATTTTAATTATCATTGGCTAGGTGATGTAGTTATAGAATTCCTACATTGTATTACTTAGTGATAAATTATGTGAGAAATATTTAAAAAATATGATGCAAGCAAGCCATATCTAATACTTTCTTCTTACAACTAAACAATGATAGAACTAGTATAGAGATATTTTAATTTCCATTATCATTTCAATTTCAAGAATTTCATTTATTAGAACACAAGCTAAGATTATTCAAACCTTCTTTCATATCTCTCTATTCTCAAAAATCTAGGATGGAGAAAAGAATAATGTCTCTTTTGCCACAAGTCTAGGTGTTGGTTGCAATATGTCATACCTAGAGTTCAACTTATATGACCAAAAAAAACACATAAACATTGAAAATTTAAATACCCTATAGATAGAGTAAGGTATCACTCAATATTCACATAGGAAATTACATATAAACCTGAATCAATACTATTCAAGGAGGGATGGTTTCTTCCCACGCAAGATAATCTCAACTCTACCTTAAGAAGCTATCATATTAGTCTATATAAAAGTATTTAACATACAAGTGGAAAACTTACCATAAAATTTAGTCTTCCAGACATTGAATGGAATATATAGGGAAACATTAACTTCATTCTATTAAACCCACTCACAACTTAGGATAAAATAATTAATCATTATTTGATTAATTATTTACCCACTAGCTTAATTAGTTGGCATCCACTTGCACGTTAAAGTCAATACATGCCATATATATCCTAGGAATGATTTATTTCTAATTATGGGTTGATCTTGACCTCCTTTTGACCATTCAGAATTAGTATACAACACTTTAAAGCAAATTTTGCTTTATTCTACTTTTTCTACTTTTCTATGGATAAGATGAAAGCTAGTCAACTAGGAAACTTGTAGTTTTTGTTTCCAACCCATCCTCCATTAGTTTTTCTCCATTTTCTAGGATTATTATGTTTTTTCCATCTCCTTGAAAACTCACTCATTCTTTTTCCAACTCGTGATGTCATTGATATATTTGGGAAGTGCTTTAGCCACTTATGGGGATTTTCTATATTTTGGTAAGTCAGCCTTTTGGAGATTTATGAGTTGTTTCCATACAATTTTTTTTTCCTAGGAGTTATGTAATATTTATGTACATTATTATTCATCATTATTAAATGTAAGGATACACACCAATATTCATCTCTTCATTCATGTGATTCAGTCTCTTTTCTTCTCTCTATATTTCCTGTGTATGCTTGTGAGAATTCTTAGTAGCAAGATCTATTTCCTGTGCTTCTTCTTAGAATCATTTCTCATAGCATTGATATATTATTCCTACATGGTATCATAGTTATAGGGATCACAACCTTTCCATATTCAACAGAGCAGCAAGGTTGATCAAGTTCTACAGAGTTGAGGAGCGCATCCAGTCTCCTCTCCCTCTCCGAAGAAGAGCTTGTCTAGCTTACAAGATTTTCTCCTAGTTTGTTTTGCAGGTTGTAGAGAGTATCTCCTAGAGAATATTAAAAAATTCAATATGGATTCAAAATTTCCTCTACTATCTCCTTTCAACTATGCTTATGGGAAGCCAAATATGAGTGCATACTTGAAGAGGCAATGTCTCTTTGATGTCTCCGTTGGTGCATTGAGTGAACCTGAGTCCTATGAAGAGAAGATTGATTGGATTAATAATTGTGATATATATTGTGGAATTATTTGTTTGGGAATGTCTCCAAATATATATCATCTCATAGATTATGCTGAGGATCCATTTGAGCTTTGGAAAATTTTGGACAAAGCTTTTGGTTTGCAGGAAATAGAAGATGAAGCATGGAGTGAACCTAGCATCTCATGTTGTTATCTATCTCAATATTTATTGTCCTATACATTATCTGATGAATTTGATCATGATGAAGAAGTTTCTCATATAGTTCATGTTGTTTCTTCCCTCTTTGATTCAAATGCTTCCTCCTTAATCAAGAAGCAAATATTGAAGAACCATCTTTTTTTGTGTCTCTTGAAGTTGATTTTTCTTCTTGTGATACTAATGATGAAAAATAAGTAACATATGGAGCTGAAGATGATACTGATTATGATATTATAACCCATTCATTTTTCTCTAAATATATTATCTTGGATTCTGAGATCTATGTGCCAGATCCTTCACACTTTGTGTGTACCTCTCTCCTTGATGGTGCACAACCCAATAATTTCCAGGATGTTTGCTTAGCCAAATCAAGTCATATTTGTGTCATACCACTTACCTTACTTGATCTCATGTGATTCAGAATCTCCTCCTTTGTTCTTGGAATCAATAATCAAAGCCTTCTTGAAGATTTTTAACATCTCATTATTTCCTCCTTTCATATAGAAGATTCATTACCAGTGTATTCCCATGAGTCTATTGATATGCTTATATGTCATCCTTTGGATTTTGATTTAGAAGAAATATGTAGGTTAAATATGAAAATATAATACCACCATCAATACCATCTACCATACCTTTGAATAATCCAAAGACAATACAAATCCCAAGCTCACTACTTGATTCCTCATTGGTCTCTTATGCAGTGATATTTATTTTACATGGTTTGAAGTCTTTCCTATCTTTCAGTGGCTGGTTATCCATGTCATTAGCCATATTTGGACTGATATTAAACATTTTTGTATCTGTTATAAACACTTATGGTTCAGATCTTATGCCCATCCATCACTCAGATTTTTACACCTATCAGTTTTCCCCAATTGCTCATAATTTTCCTAGTCTGGCCCTATATCCTCATGGAGCCACTGAATACTTTGTCCTTGCTATTCAATATGATAATATCTTTGATATATCAGAGTTTTATCATCCTCATATCATAGCTATATAGGTGCTACATCATATTCGAAGATTGACATGTGATTCACATCACAATTTTGCAGTTATTCAGGGAATTGGGTGTGAAATAAATTGTCTTAATTTTTGTACTCTTTGGTAAGGAGTATGCACAGATCTCTTTTCCATTTCAGATTATGTTTTCATATTAGAGTTTGACAGAAGAAATAATCATTTAGATAATTCTCCTACTTCATCAATTGATGAGATACACGGAATCTCTCCTCTTCATTCTTGCAGGTTGTACACTCTAGCGCATGATCATGGAGTTCATGATTTCTTTAGCAAGTCCTTCATCCAAAAGAAGTTCACTAAGCTCATTAAAGTGAATATGAAGACATGTTGAATACATATTTCAAATTTTGTGCCTTTTCCTATCTTGAGGGAGGATTTTCCCCATGTGGTTTTGCCTCTTTCCTCACTTTTCTAAACATAATAATTGGTAAAGGGTGAGGATATCCTTGTTGCTGGGCCCTATATGCATCTATTTTTTTTGTCATACCATCATAAATTCAGACTTATAGGGGGGTTTTGGAATATATTAAACCCAATCACAACTTAGGATAAAATAATTAATCATTATTTGATTAATTATTCACCCACTAGCTTAATTAGCTGGCATCCACTTACACCTTAAAGTCAATACATGCCATCTATATCCTAGGAATGATTTATTTATAATTTTGGTTTGATATTGACCACCTTTTGACCATCCAGAATTAGTATACAGCACTTTAAAGCAGATTCTACTTTATTTTTCTTTTTCTGCTTTTCTATGGATAAGATAAAAGCTAGTCAACTAGGAAACTGGTAGCTTTTGTTTCCAACCCATCCTACATTAGTTTTTCTCCATTTTATAGGATTATAATGTTTTTTCCATATCCTTGACAACTCACTCATGATTTTTCTAACTTGTGAGCTCCTTGATAGACTTGGGAAGTGCTTTAGAGACCTATGGGGGTTTGCTATATTTTGGTAAGTCAGCTTTTTTGAGCTTTATGAGTTGTTTCCATAATATTTGATTTTCCTATGAGGGATGTAATATTTATATAAACTATTATTTATCATTATTCAATGGAAGGATACACACCAATATTCATCTTCATTCATGTGTTTCAGTCTCTTTTCTTCTCTCTATATTTCCAGTGTATGGTTGTGAGAATTCTTAGTAGCAAGATCTATTTCCTATGCTTCTTATTAGAATAATTGATCATAGCATTGATATACTATTTCTACATAAACATAATTGAACAAAAAAAAAATGGGGAATCCCAATCCTTCACAAAATAAGCCTTATATATCCTTATGTTTGTTCATCATCCAATAGAAGAAAACAATAGATTGGGGTGTAATACCCCCATTTCGACCCTTAGAATGCATTGGATTTATATGTAAATAATGTGTATATGCCATGTATGATTCCTAACATGGAACTCAAGACCAAGACCCCAGTAGTGAATACTCAAGATTTAAAGGAAAGTATTTTATATTTTATTAGACATGAGCTAGTAAGCAATGGGAAAATTGCATATGCATGTAAGTATTTAAATGCAATAATATTCTAAGATTTGGCTATGGAAGAAACTAAAATAAGGAAGCTATGTTTAACCACTAGGGAGAGGTGAGGGGGTTATGGGATTGAATCTTTTAGTTCCAAATCTCATCTTGTGTAGCTATTCTGACATTTATTTTTATTGTAAGATGGTAGCTAAGAAATCATCTCATGAATTAATGGAGAATGGGAAAAACCCACAAATTTGCATGGATCACTATGTGCATGTCCTACTAAGGGCGTGCAACCCAGAAAATATAAGGGCAACATAGACATTTTATTGCCTCAGACATCCATGGCCTAAATGACCATAGTCCCTCTAAGAAGCCGACCACGAAGGTGAACATCTGTGTAGCTAGTTAGCAGGCTGAGGTGTTTTTCATTATCGAAATTAAATAGACAAAATGCTCCACCAACTAAGAACAACCATGCACCACCGCCCATAGAATCAAGAAAGAGCTGCCAATATTTCAATCCTTATGGTGTGTGGACCTGGTAAGTTTTCTCATTTTTAGTCAAATGAAGCTGTACACTCCACTCTTGGTGGTTCCCTTCCATTAATTCATTTAAGTTTTATCCTTGTGACTATACTCCCCCCTTTAACCCAAACACTCTGATTTCTCAAAATCTGCTTGAGGAGTCCTTAAAGAAAAATTAGCTAATCCCTTATCACCATCATTTATGGTTGATACTAGGATGGTATTTGATCGTGTTCGAGACCCCAAATTTCATTCTTTATTAATGAAAACATCCTTGGAAAATTCTTTCATAGTGGTACATCTTTCACAAATCCAAGAATTTCACCTTTAACAATGAAATATGAATTCACTCCACAATCCCTATTAATCATTACTCCGGCCCTGAAGGCCAACATAATAGAACCAGACTCTTATCACGTTATTCCATTCTAATGTATTCATAGCATAATCTTGCTTTGAGCACTTTAATTTTTTCAAAGTAACAATGTCAGATCCATGACACAGCCAATTGAGGATAAGATCTCTTCCAACAAAAGGGGTGGAAGAGAAGGTGCACACCGAATAGGCAGATCGACCTTTACAACTCAAGATCCAACTACAAGATTTTTAACTGCAACAACTAAAATATGTTGATGTATATGTAACTTCGGAATGTATTCTTCTATGTATTTTATATTATTGTAACCCGATGTTTATTCTGGGATGTTTCTATTATGTATTTGAGTCATGTGGTCATGCCCCGATGTTCCGATCGGGAGGATTATAATGTAAACAAATCATATCAAGTCATTGGGTATGTCCCCACTATTTAGGGGCACTTGAGTTATTATACACTAATTAAGGTGTAGGTTCGAGTAGTAATTATTAGGTTGAGTGCACTTCAAGTCAACGGAAGAATATAAATAGAGAGTGAGAGTCTCTCTATTTATCACTTGTGACTTAGCTCTCTTGCTCTCTCAAGTGTGGCGCACTTTTGGAGAAGGAAATTCTTGGGCTTGACAGAAGACAGAAGGCTGTTGTTGTGAAGGGAGGTCATCTTACTGTTTTGGGATCACATCTTGTGGTGATACTATCTTAGAGGAAGTTGAGGGGTTTTATCCATTTATGGTTTCCCCTCCTAAAATATTTGTGTCTCTTGTCTCTTGTGATGTGCTTATGTGATTGCTGTGCTTGTTATTCTCTCAGTGAAAAGATCTTATCATAATGCTAGCTTAAATGTTGAAAAACTAACATGGTATCAGAGCTAACCTGAGAAGAAGACATTGTGCAGCTACAGGAACTATGGCTTCATATTTTGTGGATATTCCTCCATATATTTTCAGCAAAAGTATGCTAAGATGGCTCTCCATTAAATGGTGCATCGTTCTGTCGATGCGGAATTCAATTTCAAGCATTTTCAGTTTCGATGTGGAAATTAGGGATTTCTACAAAAGAGGAATTTTTGAGTGAGACCAGCATAGGATTTTTCTCCTCATCAAAACCGAAATTTAGAGACCTGGATCAAGAAATTTGGTTGGGTAAATCTCCGGGAGAGTCAAACCCTAGTTTGACCCCTAGCTAGGAGAAACCCTAAATACTAAAACTGCTAAGTTTTGGTACAGTCGATATATTCTAATATTTGAGAAGTCTCAAAAGCTGAAACTTTCAGGGGCCGAATATAAAATCCTGATGAACACTGTGTCCAAATGGCAGCCTCTGATTCACTATATTCTGGGAGATATGATCTCTCCAAGTTAGGGTTCGAGCCTCTTCCAGAAATCATCCATAAACAGGACACCTGGGGAGATCTGAAATATCTTGGGATACAGAGGTCCAAATGGAATTCCTGAAGATGTTATAGAAAGGGCACGGACTTTAATTTCTGTATTCCAAATATCAGACTCAGAAGATGAACCAGTGACACGTGGAATTCCGTACAACTTCGATGTTCTGAACAGTCCTGTAACAGGTCACCTTGGGAAAAGGATCATAAATCCAAAATGGTGAAACCATTTCTGATGAAACTTGTCGTTTTGGATCAGGGACATGCGAGGTTACCTCAGTAATAAATTTAAGACTCATAGGAGCAGTAATTTTGGAGATATCATAGAAACAGTAACAGGAATTTCTGCAGAAGAAATCAGAAAATTAGGGCTTCCTGTTCCGGGAGTTTCCCTCCACTGTTTTGAGAAAAGGAGTACATTGGACAGCTCCATTTGAAGAGATCTATCTGTTCATCCAATCAGATCTGAAATATTCCAATATTTGAAAATTAGGGTTTATGTGACAAACCCTAGATCAGCAAACTCCGGGACAAGGACGGACACCTCAATCGATAAGATCTAATTCTTTGCTATTTCCATTTGAGCTTCGTATTTCAATATGATATATCACATCAGCTTGGTGACAAGCTTGGCGAAGTTGACAAATTCCAAGCATGGAAGTATATGATCTCTCTGAAGAAAATGGATTGGACACCTACATGAGTATAGAGGTTCCAGTTTCAGAGGGAGACGAGGTTAGAAGCCTTTCACAAGAAGAACTTGGTCAAGGCCAAAGAAGGCATCATGCTCATACTGCAGAGGATGATGAGCCATCCAAAAAGAGATCCAGATATGAAAGTGAAGATTATTCAAGCGAAGATGAATATGTTCTGATATCAGCTCTCACAGGTAACATTACTCATGCAAGTGATGATTGGCTCATAGATAGTGGGGCTTCCAAACATATGACGGGATTCAAGGAATCCTTTGTGAGACTATCAGAACATGAATCACCTCACAAGGTGAAACTAGGAGATGACTACCAATATCCAATAAAAGGTAGTGGGGAATCTTCATACAAGCTAGAGCCTGGTAAGTCTCTAACAATGAAATAAGTATTGTTTGAAGAACCTTCTCTCCATTTCAGCATTGATGTAAAAGGAATGCGGATTGCATTCATAGATGGTCAAGTCATCATGTGGCTAAAAGGAAAGACTATCGATGATGCGGTAGTTATTGGAGAACAAGAAGGAGGCTTGTACAAATTGAAGGGCCATCTAGAACAAGCCTTGATCCATGACATAGTAGAGCCAAATGAGTTTTGGCATAGAAGGCTTGCACATGTGCACTACAGAGCACTACCTATTGCAAGCAAAGCTGTTGAAGGTCTTCTAGAATTTCAAGCTATTTGAAGGGAAGAACAAAATCAGAATATGACCTAAAGAAGTGGTGAAGAATGCAGAAGTGGTTATGTCCACCTTGAATGGCCTCCCAGGATCATGGAATTCATTCATGTGAGGAATGCATTCCAGAAGGAAGTGATTACATTTCAGAAGACTCCAAGAAGAAGAAGAAGCTTGAATCATAAGAAGAGAAGAGGAGATGGAAGAAACTGAAGATCAAGCTCTCATCATCCAAAGAAGATCCCTCAAGCAATGAGGATTATGAAGATCTCAACTCTTGAAGAACTTCTTATACACCTCATCATTTGGATAAGAAACGATGCTATCATGAATGAAGAAGACGATGAAGCTGAAGACTCAAAGAAGGAGTATAGCCACGAAACAAATAAAGATAAGTATTCAATTGTCATCTCATTATATTATTTTGTTATGCATTTGTTTATATTCAGTTATTGTATTATGCATGATAGGATGTTTGCATTAATGACAGTATACTGCTAATATGCATGTGATGGGTAAGTAGCTCATGGTGCTATACAAATTCTCCATTGCTACTTATCTAGAATGAAACCTCTTTGCTGACATATTTGATTAGTGCACAATCCCAATGTTGTCCTGGTAGAGATGGAAGGCATCTAGAAAGTTTCAGTGAAATATGGATGAATGTTGTATTGGTTAAAGTAGTTGCATGATCATATATTTATGCATAAGTATTTGCCAGTATGAATATTCCATATGAAATGTTCTAACCATACAAATGCATTTGACTTGTAGGAAAAATCGCATACATAATCACCTACAAGCAAAGAAGAATGAAGACTTGTTCCGAAGAACAAGTGACGACATTTCAAGACAAAGAATAATATAATGAATGTAGTGACATCATTGATGCAGAACCTTCCCGCCACCAAGAATAAGGGGAAGACCAGTTCAAGAAGAATGATGTCAAAGCGCAGTATCGAGACCTGAAAAAAATTTCATAATTCCATCATGCAGTAGATGGAAACATCGTGGGATACAAAGCAAGATTCGTAGCACGAGGCTTCTCATGAAAAGAAGGCCTAGACTACGAAGTGACATTTGCAGCCAGTAAGAGTTTAAACACATACATGATGAGCTTGACGAAGATCTTAAAGGTTGAAGATGCAAGTCTATACACTAGATGGATACATAGAATACTAGTAGCATAGGAAGCTACTTGTCACTCTGGTACAGAATGTTTCAGTGCATAGAGTACAAGAGACAGAGGGAGCATGATGCTTCGTTTCAGAGGGAGTGACTACAGAATATCTTGAGGTTCAACATGGTACGACAGGATGGGCAGATTACTGATGATTCTAGGCTTTACTAAGAGTAAAGCGGATTCCAACCTTTGCTTCAAGGTTGAAGACAGAAGACCAGTGATGCTCCTGTTATGTGTCGATGCACTATTGTTCTAGGTATGCTGGTGTGGCAGAGTACAGATGGAATCTTCCTTGGACAAGGGAAGTATGCAGTAGAGATCCTGAAGAGGTTCAGGATGATGGACTGCATGACCACACCTATGGCATCGAACCTGAAGACATTGAGTGATACTTCTTCAGAGTCGGTTGATGCTACGATGTATCGTCGGATGATTGGGTCGTTGATGTACCTGACGAACACGAGACCAGATATGTGCTTTTCTATGAACACCTTTAGCTAGTACCTGACAGATCCAAGAAGTGTTCACTTGATTGCTGCAAAGCATGTTCTGAGGTACCTGAAGGGTACAATTGATTATGGGCTCAAGTATGATGTGAATCAGAAGATTAACCTAGAAGGTTATGTTGATTCAGATTGGGCAGGCAGTGCCATCGACAGGAAGAGTACTTCAGGGTGTTGCTTCAGTATGGGATCAGGTGTGATCTCTTGGTTTAGCAGGAAGCAATCCTGTGTGGCACTGAGTACAGCTGAAGCAGAGTATGTCGCAGCTTGTTCAGCTAGTTGTGAGGCAGTATGGCTGCGAAAGCTACTGTCTGATATATTTGATCTCCAGTTAGATGCTACTTGTATACACTGTGACAACCAGAGTTGTGTGAAACTGTCAGAGAATCCAATGTTCCATGACAAGTCGAAGCATATCGAGATCAAATATCACTATATCAGGGATATGGTGCAGAGAGGAGCAATGAAGCTTCTGTATGTTGCGACGGAGGAACAGATAGCTAATGTATTAACGAATCCATTGGCTAGGCTGAAGTTTGAGTACTTCAGAGAGAGACTTGGTGTTCTCCAGATTGAGGCTTCCTCCCAGAGACAGTGATGAGTCCCAAATCCATTCTGACGAGCAGGTCAGATGTAAGGGCTGAGCCATTCTGTCATGGTGAGAGGATTTAGTTCCTTCCATGTCAGATATAAGTGCAGAAATCTCTCCTCATTGTGGGGGAGAGTCTTCCATCATTAGATGGGATTGTGCCATTCTGACGAGTAGGTCAGATGTAAGGGCAGAGCCATTCTGTTCATGGCTAAAGGATTTAGTTCCTTCCATGTCAGATGTGAGTGCTGGCCATTCTGTCGAGTAGGACAGATGTAAGGGCAACTTCCACTCTCCAGGAGAGTGGAGGTGCATGGTCAGTTACCATGTAGCTCAGTCAGGGACTGGGGGCCATTCTGATATGACTGTTGGGATGTGTTCCCCTCATGATCATATATGAGTGCATGCCCTTCCATCATTGTGAGCAGGA
>LPNX010756190.1:15694-40719 GCA_001517045.1 Pseudotsuga menziesii | reverse complement strand
GTTTTCTCCATTTATGGTTTCCCCTCCTAAAATATTTGTGTCTCTTGTTTCTTGTGATGTGCTTATGTGATTGCTGTGCTTGTTATTCTCTCAGTGAAAATATGTTATCATAATGCTAGCTTAAATGTTGAAAAACTAACAAAATATACGCTATAGTAGCTAGAATTACAGGAGCTGCTGGCACCAGAATTTCCCTCCAATGGATACTCATTAAGGGATTTAGATTGTACTCATTCCAATTACTAGACTCGATGAGTCCAATATTGTTACTTATTGTCACTACTTATCGATGTCAGGATTGGGTAATTTGAATGGCTGCTTCCTACCTTGGATGTGGTAGTCATTTATCAGGCTCCCTCTTTGGAATTGAAACCTAATTATTCATCACCCATCACCACCATGGTAGGCCCCTATTTTACCATAGAAATTTGATAGGGAAGAAATTTGAATGAAGCATCGCCAACATAAGGGCTATGCGATCCGTCGAGTTATCATGATTCACTAGAGAAGTAGGAAATACCGCGACATCCTTTTATCTAATAAATGCATCCCTTCCATAAAGTTGAGACTTGGTGCATGTATTACCTCAATAATTACTACGGTTATTCGAGTAGTAAGATACCTTTAAAGAAACTATAACTGATTTAATGAGCCATCTGCAGTTTCATAGTCTGAATTAGTTCATACTTAGACATGCATGGCTTAATCTTTGAGACAAGCATATACTACTAGTCATCTAAGAGATCTATGCAAAGAAAACTTGGGACTCCCATCAATGATAGGAGATTGATTTCCAAGATAATTATAGGATTCTTCTTTTTATTCCTTCCAAGGTTGCGAGTGCCAATGAGCGGGACAAGTGTAAATACCATTGAGGGGAGCGGAGAACCAAATAAAAGGATAAAAACAAGTGTGGAGGGAGGAGAAGGAACAAGCAAAGAAAGTATGGCAACCGAAATGTGGAAACCAAAAGACGACAAGGAGCAAGAAGAGACCTCAACCTTCCAAACCTTGTACGACGATCACCTAGTCCCCACAAGCTAAAAAACTACAACTGTAAGGTTCTTATGTTTAAATTTATGTAGTGGGTCTAATATACCATAGAAAAATAATCTACAGGTCCCAACTCAAAATTCTTTCCAAATGATCCAACAAGTGCAGAGCCAATAATTGGATTGTGGCAAGCAAAAGAAATAAGGAACAAGAAGAGCCCTCAACCTTCAAAACCGAGTACGATGCCCACCTAGGCCCCACAAGATAATCAGCTACCAGTGTGGGGTTGTTATGTTTAAAGCCGTTCAACAAGCCTTATATACTGTAGAAAGAGAAGGTGGATATTCCAAGTCAAAACTTCTTTCCGAGTGACCCAACAAGAGAAAATTCAATGGTGAGACTGGGGCACCTGAAAGAAAATAAAAAATAGGCAAGGCCATCAACCTTTGAAATCAAGTATGATGACCTCCTAGGCCCCAAAAGACAAATAGATGAAAGTGTGCAATTCTTATGTTTAAATCCGTGCAATGAGCCTAATATACCACAAAAAAATAAGGTGAATATTCCAATTCAAACCTTTTTTCTAAACTATCCAACAAGAGAAGAGTCGACGATTAGATTGGGGTGACTGAAAAAAAAAGAAGGAGAAAGCAGATCCCTCAACCTTTAAAACCGAGTATGGCAGCCACCTAGTCCCCATAAGGTACACAAATGCAAGTGTAGGATTCTCATGTTTAAATTCATCCAACAAGCCTAATATACCGTGGAAAAAGAAGGTGAAGACTCGAAGTTGAAACTTCTTTCGGAACGATCAAGCAAGACAAAAACTGACAGTCATATTGGGGCCAAAAAAGTAAAATAAGGAACAAGAAAATCCCTCAACCTTCAAATATGAGTATGACGAACACCTATGCCCCACAAGATAAACAGTTACAAGTGTAGGGTTCTTATGTTTAAAGTCATGCAGTGAGACCAATATACTACAGAAAAAGAAGGTGAATATTTCAAGCTGGAACTTATTTTCAAATGATCCAATGAGAGCAACTGAAAGAAGAGAAGTGTAATGTTCCCACCCCTCTACTTGGCGAAGAGGATGCGACCATGATGCTATCTAACCCAAGAAATGTAAATTCCATGAGCATACACATGATAAAAATGCATTGAAACAAAAATAATACACAAGTGCATAAACCATTAACATACATCGGAAGAAAATTACATTTCATTCACATTCAATCCTTCAACATGTTCATAGTAATTTATCAAGCAAATACAGTTGCAGAGATTAAACACAGGGACATACTTATCTTGAGAAAGAGTTGTCCTGCAACCAGCTACGTCACTATAAAGTTCCACCCAACCATAGGCCAGTGTTCTCATCAATCTCCTAGCAACACTGACACCCCCAAGATGGGAATGATTTCCACAAGGAATAAGGGAACACTAGCAGGCTCACATGTAGCCAAGGATACAAAAAACTCAGAAAATCCAGCACAGTTAGGTTTATCAAGCTATAAAGGAGCTGGAAAGGTTGACTTCTAAGATAGTGATCTCAACCAAGGAGCTATGGACACCTGCACCAGATCTAGCCTAACTTCTAAAACATCTACACATCCAACACAAGGAAGCATTTCCTTCTCTGTTGCGCAGTCCCTCAGGCTATGCCTTCCCTTCCAGTGCTATTCAAGGTGTGCAAAGAAGAAAGTCATCCCTCTATCTATGTCTATGAGGTTCCTTCTTCCACTAGGTTTATCAAGCTAGCCTAGACCCCATTTCCACTCCAAAAATAATTCAAATCAAAACATCAGAGGAATACATAAAAATTGCAAGATCTAGGATTGAGGATAACATTGTTTAACCAAAATGTAAATGACAATGGGTGAAACGACCCCATTGGTAGCAATTTGATTTATAGATTCATTTATGGCCCTAACGTGGACAAAATGAACTCAATAGCACCCAAAATTTGTGGCTCTATTCTTCCACTCATTGGTAAAAAGTAAACAACAAAATTACCCACCATGGGCATGTGGAAACGACACCAAAACTCCCAGCAGAGATCCCAGCCACTAGAAGTTAACAAAAACACTTCATAGCCATGGTCAAAACACATGAAACTACAAAAATGTGAATGGAAAATGCACGGGAAGCTCCAAAAACATGAGGAAGACAACCCAATCCCTAGCATTACAAAAATGACTTCCCATCCATGGGAAAAATGAAGAAAACAACAAAAAATGTGAAATAAAAAATAAATAGGAAAAACTCTATCTGCTCCCAAAAGCCCCAATGTGAAGGAGAATGGAAAGGAAAATGGAAAACATGGATGCATGGCAGAATGGCATATGTTTTTGGTAATTTTCCTTACCAAGGAAGTCAGAACACATTTTTGAAAAATGATTTCTGCTCCCAATTCAATTTTTTTGCCATACTTATCCCATTCCATGCAATAACTAACTCAACCACATTCTGGAAGAAATAAATGATTGGGGGAAAAGACAAGAAAGGTAGTTGACAATTTGATGGATTCTCTCATGGAAGTTTGGATTTTCCCCATTGGCCCCAAAGGTTAAATATCCCCCCCCTTATCCCTAGGAAATCATGCCCCCATCCCATTATTTGTTGCATTGACATATATGGTTGTTGTTTTTTAATTAATTGCATATTTACATGATGATTCAAAATTATAATGTGCCATCTAGCAAAAAATACCATTGGCAACGATTTTAATCGTCGAAACATAAAACACTAAATCAATGGTGGGGATTTTTCCTTTAGCTCCACACCACGATTAATTACAATATATACATCGTATACATTTTAATGCAAACGGGGTCAAAACTAGGGTGTTACAAGAAGGAACAACAAGAGCCCTCAACCTTTGAAACCGAGTACGGTGGCCACCTAGACCCCATTACCTAAACAAATGCAAGTGTGGGGATCTTATGTTTAAATCTGTGCAACAAGCGTAATATACCGCAGAAAATGAAGGTGAAGATTCCACGTAAAAAATTCTTTCCAAATGATCCAATGAGAGAAACGGAAAGAAGAGAAGGAACATCCAAATCCCTCGACCCTCAAAACTGAGTGCAGTGGCCTCCTATGCCCCACAAGCTAAATAACTACAAGTGTGGGGTTCATATTTGCACCAAGTATTGACTTTGTGGAAGGAATGCATTTATTAGATAATCACACGGCCCTTGTGCCGACAATGCTTCATTGAAATTTCTTCCCTATCAACTTTCGATGGTAGGATAGAGGCCTGCCATGGTGGTTATGCATGACAAAGAATTAGGGTTTGATTCCGAAGAGGTATCTTGAGAAATGGCTACCACATCCAAGCAATGAAGCAGGTGTGCAAATTACCAAATCCTGACATGGGGACGTAGTGACAATAAATAACAATACTAGGCTCATCAAGTCTGGTAATTAAAATGAGTATAATCTAAATACCTTAATGAGGATCCATTGGAGGGAGATTCTGGTTCCAAAATCCACAGTAATTGCAGCCCCAATAGCATATATTTAAGTTGTTGTGGTTAAAAATCTTGTAGTTGAATATTGAATCGATGCAACATCCCTTCCACCCCTTTTGTCGATGGCGTACTCTTGGCCCTAATTGGCTGGGTTTTGGCTCTGACATTGTTACGTGGAAAAAATTATAGTCCTCAAAGAAATATTATTCTCTAACTACATTAACATGGAATAACATGATAGGATTTTGGTCCTATCATGTTGGCATTTGAGACTAGAGTAATAATTAATAGGGAATGTTAGGGGAATTCGTATTCCATTGTGAGAGATGAAATTCTGGATTTATGAAAGATGAACTACTGCAAAAGAATTTGCAAAGGATGTTTTCATTAATGAAGAATGAAAGTTGGGGCCTTGAATATTATCACATACGGTCCTAGTCTCAACCATAAATGATTCCGACTAGGGATTGAAATTTTTTTCTCTAAGGAATTCACCAACAACTTCTCAAAAATTAGAGTTGGGTTCTGGGGGGATTATGGTTGCAAGGCTGAAACTTAAAGGAATTGATGGAAAGGCACCACCAGGAGTGGAGCCTACAGCTTAATTTGACTCAACACAGGAAAAATTACCGGTTCTATATTAAGGATTGACATATTGAGAGCTCTTTCTTGTTTCTCTAGGTGGTAATGCATGGATGTTCCTAGCTGCTGGAGTGATTTGTCTGGTTAATTCTGATAACAGATGAGACCTCATCCTGCTAACAAGATACATGGAGGTTCCCCTTCCCAACCTCCTTTTTAGAGGAACTATGGTCATTTAGGCCATGGAATTTTGAGGAAATAATAGTTCTGGGATTCCCTTATATGTTATGGTCCCTTCAATTGTTGATCTACCACACATCAATTTCCAACTTGTTATTCCTTCTAAACAATAAAAATTGTAAAATTGCAACTTGGAAAGAAGCAATGTTTCGATGTGCCAAAAACAACCAGAAATTCATGGGAGAAGTAAAATCTGGTGGGGAATCCATATTTATAAACTTTGGGAATAAATAAAGAGTTTCAACACCACAAAAATCCACAAGAAGGCACAAATTTGGAAGGTCGAAAGTGAAATTTGTGATTAGTAGTCATATGGGAAGAATTTGGATTAAAAATCCAAGAGTGAATGGAAGCGAGAGTGATATTAGAGGTTGGAATGACTTGATAAACCTAGTGAGGGAAAGAATATCTATAGTATTAACACCTTGGACCTTTCTATGTTGACCCTAAATATCATTGGAGGGAAGGGGAACCTAAGGCACTATATAGAAAAAAAATTGGATCTTCCTTGTGTTGGGTGTGGTAGGTATTGTGGGTGTCAAGGTTTCATGAATCCATATTGAGATGCATGTAGATTTATGGTTGATCTCACTAGCTTATATAACTCCCTCCCTAACACCCTGCTTTCTTGACAAACCCAACTCTATGTTTTCGTAGCATGAGTAATTGTCTATATGTTTGTGAGTGAGCCTGAGTAATTCCTCCTTATGGATATATAGCCCATCTTGGGGGTGGTCTATCAATTGAAAAAATATAGGTTGGATAGAGACCTATGACTGGGTAAAAAATTTCTCTTTCGGAGCCAGTGGTAAACCTTAATTAAAATATAAGTCATCACTAATGTCCTAAATATGAGCCAAGGATGGCTTGAAACGTCGAAGATGAACCATTACCTACCATAGACTCTCCACAATATTCCATTAGCAGTCACTGCGGATTCTCGGCCAAAACTAAAAGATAATTGTTTCTTGTCATCTCTGATTATGCATAATTTATGTGTTAATAATGACTATGCATTGTGTTAAATTGGATGAGTAGACCTAACATGAACTGTTCAATTATATTCCTATGAATAGAATAAATCTAAATTTATTGATGTGCATGGTTTTATTGTTATGGTTGTGATCAATATGCTAGTATAAGCATCATATGTATGTGCATTGATAGAGTTTAAGTGTGTTGTGTATGCTTAATATGAATTGTCACATGCATTCCGATTATAATAAATTTGTAATATTGTCATGGGTGAAATTTAGCACAACAAATATCATTCATGCTCTTGTCGTGGGTCATATTAATGGAAGGGGATGTGACAAAGAGAAACAATTTCTTAATGTGCACTTTAAAACATATATGTAATGATATCTTTGGAGAGGAAATAATAGTAGGGTGTTAGTTGTGTAAAGTGTTATTTAATAAAATATTATATCATAAATGGAGATATGAGAATATAATTTATTTTAGATTATGTTGATTGTTATTTTTGTGTTTTTTGAATGATTATTTTAGATTACATTGGTTGTCATTTAATCTTTTGCATTTGTTGATGACATTATCCCTGACAATGAAAGACAAATCTAAAAGAAATAATCATGTTTTTATGTTTGTAATGAGATAGATTGTTAAAAAATGTAACATCATAAGATATTTTATTATATTATTATTCCTCCTTTTAGAGATGTTATTCCTTTGTTTGGAGATGTCATTGATGTACTTGGTTATGTAAAAGTGAAGAGGTAAAACCTTCATTGTAAGTTGGGTCAATAGTACCAACAAAAGTATTTTTTAAATTTATTTTGAGACTTCCTAAGTAGGTCGACAAGAAGTAAAGGACAATGCCGACCTGGTTAGGAAATTAGGCCACCCACTTGATGAGTATAAATATGTGAGGTTCCTCCCTCATTTAGACACATCACTCACACAAGTAAGTGCACAAGAGAAAGAGTGAGGAGGTTTGTTTGAGAGAGGAACTTTATGGTCTTATTATTGGTTTTGTTCACTATACTATTTCAAATTGTATATTGAGGAATTTTTGTTGGGTTTTGTACCCCAAGAGCGTTTCAGGGGAAAAATATTTATGTCCTTTTATCTTGTTGTTCTTGTCTTTATTTCAATGATCCTAATGAAATGGTTAGATGTTATGATGATAAATGTTTTAAGTAAATATATATCCACTAAAATATCAACATGGTATCATAGCTACCCTAAAAGAATTTTTTGTGAAGTCATGAGACTACTACAACTGTAGCTATTAGAGATTAGGGATTCATGCTTGAAACCCTAGAAAGCAAAAACTAGTCTTCCAAATATTTTTTCTATAACTTTATTTTGGTAATATATCAATAGTTGAAACTAGTATATGATTGAGAATAGAGATTAATATACCATGTATGTCTAAACCCCAAATTTTCACAAAAATTTAAAATTTTGAGATAACATAAAATGCTAAAAATGCGATTTACTAACAACTAAAGGTTAGCAGTAAAAGAAATAGTCAAATGATTAGTATTACATAATCTCAATTATGTAACAAAACAGTTTCCTTTTTGTAACATGAATAAGGTTTACTTGTGTATTGTTTTATTTCAGTTTACTAATGAGTTTTCTTTATGACAAGTAGGTGGAATCTAACTTTGAATCATGGGCTTACTTAGCATTTATGCTAACGCAGAAATATTACTGGTTCTTACAGGTTTACAGGTATAATCAAACGAGTAACGTTTTAATTTCATAAAGTATCCAGAAGTGTTTTTATTTACAATTAAAAAGCTTAGTAAATAAGCTTCTAAATTCTAAACAACTTCCGTGAAGTAAAATAGTTTGTTTTCTTCAGTTTTTGTTGTAAACAAAGTTCAGATGATTGAGTTTCTTTCTTTATCATACGTAGTGACAGTAAAGATACTTACTATGGCTCTAAACTTGTTATTTCAGTTGCTTAGTAACTTCTACTTTAATAGGCATATCTTGCAACGTTTTACTGTTTATACTTTTGGGTCATTATACATTATCATACTACTTACTTGAGTATCAAACTGCTCGATATTTATCTTCTGCAGGGGAAATTTACAGTTTGTAAACTTCTTGACATTATAAGTTTCTTTAGTCTAAAAACAATAGAATCTTTTCATAAGGTAACATTGTTTTCCTATACTTCTACGTCAAACCATGTGGTTCTAATGAATATAAAGTTGAGTAGGATCATTCTATTGCAATTCATATTATTTCTATAATACTTTGCTTGTATTAAGTTACTATCTACACACAGTTTCTAAGGTTGATGTTTTCCATAAAATTCCACCCTCTATCCTATGCTAAGCACCAATTATTTTGTTTAATCATAAAAGCAACTTATTAAAATAGATAGACATGGTGAATTACTATTAATTTCCAAGTTGAGAACAACCATAGTCTAATACATTTTGACCAATTCGAACTATGTAAAATAATTCATAAAGTGTTCATTTACTATAATAGCCAACCTCATAGTTTACTATTAGTTGATTTGTTGGTTTTTATAGGGCTTATGAACATACATATACTATTTTGCTTGTTAAACATACAAGTTCAGACAACGTTGAACTTGTAAAGTGTTCATGAATCTACTCAATACTATGCTATACAATTTTTATAATTGTCACAGCTTGAATTGTTGTAAAAGAAGGGTGTAACTATGCATAGACCACAATGTATTTAAAATATAGAAACTATAGTTATTTGATGGTTTTACATATTTCAACTTGGACTTTTTATATAATAAATTATCACTATACTTTGCTAGAATTAACGTTGATAAAACATAGATAATAAAACACTTATATAGTAATATTAACATTAATATATAATTTTGATGAATTACAAAAACCCCAAGCTGAACGGTTTAAGGATTAAGAGTTTTATTATATATCCCAAGCATACCCGACGATGATACAAGCATATTAATTGATCATTGTTTTCCAAAAGTTTCATGCAAGGATTTCGGGGTTATACAAGACTATATGATTACCAATCTTGTGTTAGGTCAATGTTAACTTAACGTTGTATCCCCACACCAATGATGAGCTATCAAAATATACATTAAGCAATATATATTTTATGATTTGAAATAGGGGCATGCATTATAGTTTATGTGTCGTTTTTAAAAATCATTTGGTAAATAATTGGATATTATTTGGTCGCAGGTAACTATTGAAAGTCGATCTACTGCATGATTGTATTATTGAGGCCACATGGTTTTCTCTTGGACATGTAATATTCATATATAAAACCAAGAAACACTAACCCTTGGCTTATTCTTGCTCTGCATTTTGTGTTGGCCCTTCGGGATGCTCTACAAACTCCCATGGTGGCCATGAGTGATACTCAATTTTCAGTGGTTCCAACACCTGGGTTTGTCATGCTATGCTTCTTTAGAGCTCGGTCCTCTCGCCAAATTTCCACCATGGTTTCTTTTACTCTGTCAGGGTTGTTGTTCTCCTTTCATTTGGCTTTACGGCCTACCTAAAACTCCCTTTTTGTCCTTCTATCATGGTCTGTCACTACGTGAGGTTGAGCTTTTCTGGCTGTTGGCTTAGACTCTACAAAAAGTATGATAGACTTCCTTTGCATTGATTTTACAACCAACTTTTAACTCAACTTTCCTTTCTTTCATGGCCTACGACTGCTTGTGTAAAACTAAGGCTTCGCTGGCTATTTGAGAAGCTCCTTCGTGGTGATAGGGTTGGAGATTCATATGCTTACTTGCTGTAAGGACGATCTCTCTGCTAGACTATTTGATGTTTTTATTATGGTAATGTTTAGCACTATATTAACCTATAATTAATTTATAGCCATGTTATTTTTATAGTAGGGTTTACAATGTTCAAGGTTTTTAGAGAAATAACACTCTGTAAGCAAATTCTATGTAGGAGCTTGAAACCATGTTGCACTCCATGACACAACAATTGCTGGCTATCTCCAAAGGATACATCTCCAAATGGTTAAGCCCTGCATTCATCATTTGGGTTTGTCACCTACTTAAAATAGGGTTGTCTATGGGACACTAAGAATTGGAAGCTTGTCACAGTTTCGTCTTTTAGCTATACGATTTATTTTTAAAAGTTTTAAGGGATCTCTAAAGTTTATAAACCCTCGTTTCATTGATGGTAAAATTGGCCACGAGATGGGTCTTGTACTTGGTTTTTAAGTTCATCCTTCAGGCTCGTTAATGTAATGCAATGTCTTTTAAGACAGTCTCCCTTTAAGCTTAAACTCGTTGTCAGCAGTGTAGTGTTTGGGGACTTTGTGTGAATAAAATAAGTTTACCATCTATTGCATTTTGAGTTATAAAGTAATTATTTACCTTAAGCTGTGACTGTAACTGTTTCATAGAGTAATTTGTACTGAATATTTGTTTGCTTAGAAGATGAACTATGGTTTTTCCTGTATGTAACTCTATATAAATAAATCTTTTAATTATTTATAAAAAGGTCTTTTACTTTGTAAAATTCGTTTAATTAGTGTTCATATGTATTATGAAGAATTCCAGTTATTGTACTTCAATTGTCTTTTTACTTGTCCTTAAAGGACTGTAATAATTTATATTAGTTTTGTCGATTATTATTAAATAATCCAAGAAATCAGATTATTGCTTAAATGGTTGTAATTTGCAATTATATTATTTGTTATTAGGGTTTTTACCCTATAATTTCTTTTACAAGTATATCTTGTTTGTAAAAGTTAAAAGAAACAGTTCTTTTTATAAATATACCTTTATGTATATGTTGGTTTTTATCGTATTCTTGTTGTTTATCTATTGAAATGATACAAGGAATTTTGATAGTTGAACTTAGATATTTTAAATAAGTTACTTCTTAATACTATAATTATTTTTCACATTAATTTCCTAAGTTAATAGTTTATGTTAGTCTTAGATTATTATGATTAATAAAATAATTTATTAATTTATACCTTTGTTTGAACTGAAAGTAAACAAGTAGTTTATCTATATTTCTTCTGATCCATAAACAACATATTAATAAACAATATACAGAGAAAATATAACTAAAGCATAACACAGTTTTACCCTCCTGCATGTTTTAAATTTACTAAGAAGAATAATGTACTGTGTGTAAGCATAACCTATTTTCTGTTAGGGTATTTTTATAATAAAAGATCCTTCTACCTGTGCTGAGTTAATGACATTTCTTTTCCAGTGTACTTGCATACATAAACTGATTAACAATAAACATATATGAGCTGGTTATTGTTCTTTTCTGATAATAATATACATACATAAATTAATTAATCTAATATTATGGAATTCATAATACATATATTCATTTCATACTCCTATCATAACCTTCATCTATTTTAAATACTCTATCTGTGCTGGAGTACGGTCTGGTCCTTCCAGATGTGGAAAAACATAGATTAGAATTATTTTCATTTATTCGGATTCATTTTTTCACTAATCCAAAATATTACTAGCTCTTAACAATTTATAACTAAGTACTTGACATTCATTTAACAGTCAAATCCATTTTTAACTATCTAACATAGTAAAACCAAAAAGATTGTAGAACCTGATTAAGCTGGAGAACAACAATGTTAGGAGGTCATTCCTCCCTACAAACTCCTGGAGAGCACTCAAATAGCGTCTCCTCAAGACCCCCGAGCCTGTTCCTGGTCTCCTTGGCTAATAAATGGTGGAGCAAGCAAACAATAGACTAGTCCAATGACTCAGTAATCACTCTGCACTCAGTAGTAAGATCCTTTAGCTGAAAAGCTGCACTAGATCACTTAGAAGTTAACCCCTCAAACTCCTTCCACAAATTTCCTTGCCATTGAATTCATCTGAAGTACATTCACCTGAATGATCACTTCCCTAAAATGAGCAACCTCAGCTCTCTTCAATGGGCATTTTTATAAATATTTCCTAGGTCTTTTGGGTCAGTTGTCATTAATTGAGCCACCTACTCTGATCCCACTTTCTTGAGGGATCATGACCCCAAAATATAGGGAGGTTGCCACTTACAATAGTTGGAAGTGTTTGAGGATGATGCCACTTGTATGCTTTCTATCCACCCAGTATCCTCCACCAACATGACCAGTAAACACTCTTTTAACACACTCTCCTAAGCTGGTGTCTCCACTTTTATTTATTTATAATTAAAATATTCAGAATTACATTCAATATTCTTGACTCTGCTAAGTCATCACTTGCAACTTAGCATAAAATTTAACATATTGTCTTTGAATAAATCAAATAAAATAATATTTTTTTTGTAAAATTGGGGCATGTGACAATGTATATGAGTTTCAAGATTAGATTCATTGTACTTTAGGAGATATGATCCCTCCAAAATAGGGTTCCAGCCTATTCCAAAATTCAGTCTTATAAAGGTCACCTAGGGATAAATGGCATATCTTGGGCTATTAATATCTAATCGAATGTCGTAAGATGTTCCAAAAATGGAATATACTTTATCTTCTCTAGTGTGATTTTAAGAAAATGAATTTGAATCAATGACACGTGGAGTCTATACAAGTTTGCTATACTGAACCAGTCCATAAAAAGGTCATGTTGGGAAATTTAGCGTAAGTTCCACTTGGTGAATACAATATTTCTCTAACCTATGGGGTTGGACAAAAGACATATCAATATGAAGTCTCAAACCTTGAGGAGTATAAATTTCAGAGATACAAAAAAATTAAGACTGAATGATTTAACAAAAGAAAATGGAAGAAACTAGGGCATCAAACACCTTGCACTTATGTCCGCAGATTTGTGAAAAGGAGTATACTACTCTAATGCTATTGAGTAGGTTCATATTTCTATCCAATCATATCTACAAGACACCACTTTTTAAAAATTAGGTTTTCTCTGTCAAATTCCAAGCCCTAACTCTACCAAAAGAAATTTATTTCATAAAAGATTTAGAACAAGCATATAGTTGAAACACTCTTATTGGTAATTCCTACTCTATTTAAGTTTCTAAATTTTATCAAGATGAATTTCAAAGACCACCCATGTTTGATAAGGTTTGGGCTCTTTGTATACAATTTAAAACAAGGTTGCAATCAATAAACAAATCTCAAAAACCTCATCATCAAGAGCACCAATCCCTTTATAATTATGCAAGGAGATAAAAAGGAACATGGTTTCAGAAAAGGAATCTAGATAGAAGACAAATTTCAGCAACGAATGATCAAGATTCAAATAAGAAGAAGGATATTTTACATATCCAATAATTCATATTTGAAAGTGTTTCTCACTTTGTTGTAAATTATCAGTATAAGAAGAGGAACCATAAATCATCAACGTATGTGAATGAAGAATGTCCACCAAAAAGGTCATCATTAGAATACAATGAAGAATGTTTGTTTTAACCATTCTATTGTATATGGGCCATTAACACTGGTACGAGAGCCAAAATGACTTGATAGAATTATAATTCAATTTATAGGGAGGAAACCTGAAGCAATATCCATAGGGGGGAACCCTACAAAAACATTCAAGATAAACGTTTCAGTTATATTTGAGAATATTTAGATGATATTGCATGTTAGAGTGGTTTCATTGATGAAAAGCATACTTCTAATATCCATGTCATGCGTAAGTATCCTATGGTGTTGTACAACATTCCATTGCTACTTATCTAAAATGAAACCTCTTTGTTGACATTTTGAGAGTAGTGCACCCTCTTAATAATGTTCTGGTAAAGATGGAAGGCATCTAGAAAGTTACCATATGTATATGGGATATGGATGAATGTTATGTGAAGCATTGGATAAGATAATTGTATATTCCTTTATGGATAATATTTTTCAATTATTAATATGTTTTGGAACTTATAAAGTGTTTCTAATCATACATTTGAATTTGACTTCCAAGAAATATCGTTTGATTAAGACTCATTGAATAAGACTTCCAGCTTTTATACGAATTTTAAGAAGTAGTCAAATTATCCTACACCTCACATGATTGATGACCTCTGTGATGGAGGGAGCAATGTGTTCCATAATATGAAGAAGGATGATGTAGATAGTGCCATGATGACTTGGCTATATTTTCACATGGAGTTGACATCAAGATGAACTCTGCAATGGAGGGAGCAGTATCTTCCATGATGACTTAGCAAAAGTGTGTGCCATGATGATTTGGAAGCAACATTTTCGATGATGACTTGGTAGAAGTGAGTACCGTGATGACTTGGCTAGGACATAACCATGCCAACTTGGTTCCATAATAATTCTATGCCAACTTAGCCAGGGATAAGTGTCCCATTGATATAACCATGCTTACTTGGTTCCCTGAGAGCATCATCTTGACTTAGATAGGGATGAGTGGATCATAGACATAAACATGCTTATTTGGTTCTTGTTTAATAATTTTATACAGGACATCTTATGTTGGGATGATAACACTCTTCATCTCATCCTACGATGAGATAGAGAGAGTTCCTAAGATGACAATATCCTCTCATTTTACAATGGGATGATGATATTAGTCAAGACATCATGCAAGCAGATGATAAGGTTCTCCATGACATCCTACAATAGGATAGAGAGAGCTCCCAACATGTTAAGATCCTCTCATCCTATGATTATATGATGATATTTAAAGGAACACCCTACAACACAGTGGGATCATTAGTTTGGATGGGACATTCTACGAAGGGATCGTAAGATTCTCTATGACATCCTGAGATGGGATAGAGAGAGATCCTGAAATGATTTTGATAAAATTTTGATGATGATTTTAATGATGATAATGATGCTCCATATGATGATGATAATGTTCCCGCAGTCACATGATACTGATGATGATGATGATTCTATAAATGATTATGATCATGATGTTACAATTGTCACATGTTTATGATGATGATGATATTCTAATGGTCGCATGTTGATACTACTGTTGATGCTCTAGATGATGATGATGATGTTCTAACAATTCCATGTTGATGTTGATGATGATGTTCTAGATGCATGATGTTGTTGTTCCAAAACTTCCTATGATATATAGATTCACCAGAAACTAGTACAATTGTTGTTGATGTTGTAGAATACCTTCCTTGTTAGAAGGGAGTGTTAAATAAATGTAACTTCGCAAGATATTATATTGTACCATTTATTATATTATTATTATTCCTCCTTTCAGAGATGGTATTCCTCCATTAGGAGATGTCATGGATGTACTTGTCCATGTAAAATTAAAGAGGGAAAATCTCCATTGTAAGTCGGCTCAATAGTACCCACAAAAGTATTTTATAAATGTATTTTCAGTATTCATATGTAGGTCGGCCCTAATTCAAGTACTAGTCTATTCTAGTTGGGTAATTAGGTCACTCACTTGATGAGTATAAATAGCTAAGGTTCCTAACTCATTTAAACACATATTTCACATAAATAAGTGTGCAATAGATAGAGTGAGGAGGTTCATTGGATAGAGGAAGTTGTTGGTCTTATTCTTTTGGTTGTTCATTGCACTTGGTTGAATTCGATATTGATAAAGATTTGTTGGGTTTTCTCCCCCATGATGATTTCCCTTGATAAATCTATGTGTTCTTTTGTATTGTTGTCCTTGTATTTCTTTAATTCATCCTAATGATATGGTTATGATGTTATGATGCTAAATGTTTGAATTTCTTGTATAACCATCAAAATATCAATAGAGATGGGCTCTTAGTATTTCCATATAACTTAATTCTACTTCATGTAATGAATTTTTGTTTGTTGAGAGAGGACTAATAATTAAATCTAGTTATCTCTGGGTAGGTGATGCAACTATAAACTACATACATTATATTAATTAGCAACAAATTAGGTGAGAAAATTTTTAAAAAATACCATGAAAGCATAGCATACACAAATATTTATTGTTTGAACTAAACAATGAAAGAACTATTATAGAGTTATTTTACTTTCCATTGTTATTTAAATTTCAATAATTAATTTTTCGGCACATAAGCTAAGCTTATTCAAACCTAACCTCATAACTCCCATTTCTCAAAACTCTATGATTGAGAACAAAACAATGTATCTTTTCCCGCAAGTCTAGGTGTTGGTTCTAGTCTGTCAAATCTAGAGTTAAACTTATATGACCAACAAAAAATCCATATGAATTGGCATTTTCAATACTCTATGGCCATAGTAAGGTATCACTCATGATGCGCATAGGAAATTACATAGATAATTGAATCAAATCTATTTAGGGAGGGATGATTTCTTATCACGCAACATAATCTCAACTCTACCTTAAGTAGTTATCAAATTCATCCATAAAGAAGTATTTCACATACAAGTATAAAAAATTCGATAACATTTAATCATACAGAAATCGCACATAATATAGAGGGAAAAAAAAGCTTCATTCTATTGCTTTGACAAAAAGTGGGTAACACCCTCCAATGCTACAAAACTCAATTCAATAAATTAAACTTCAACATATTTTTCTTCTTGTTATCATGATAGACTTACATAATGAGTGGGTATCAACATGACTTAGAACAACTAGGAATAAAAATATCCATACATATTTAATATAAAAATAATGGAACAAAACAATCAAAAAATGAATAATCTTAACATGTTACAACATAAGCCTTATATAGTCTAACGTTCTAAAAAAATGCAAATTGTTACTAGCGCATTAATTCTAATTGATTGAACATGTAACAAAGTTTATTTAGTTGAAGTGAGATTGATTTTGATTTCCTTGGCACACAGTAACAAGTCCAAAACTTAGGAACCAATAGGCCCCCAACACTAATATGTGTCTCATTTTTATCCCTGCATCTCATGGTTCTAGTACAGATACTAATGGAATGAAGGTGGGAAGGTGACTGAAAAATTCCTTAAAACATGTTTGCATCATCTTAAATTTTCTAGCTCCTTCAGCCGTTCCGTGAATGAGGTGACATATGCTTTATTTATCTTCCCTAGTTTTACTTTTTCTTTATCAGCCATGGCGATAAACTCATTTTCTTTGACCTATAATTAGGACAGGTTGTATAAATGTTTCTATATGTTCTTAAGCCTCAACAAATCTCATCATGATGTTTTATTGCTCTGTTATGCTCAAAATTATCTTCTTGGTCAAAGCACCGATTTTATCATGGCTTCCTTCTTACATAAAAGTGGCATCTTTCGCATGTTTTTTTTCTCACTAACATCCAATTTGCACCCATAAATTACTTGTTCTACCAACTGGTGATTAGGGACATCCTGTAAATGGTTATATATAGTGAAACTATAATCATCAACATATCCCAAGGTTGTGATATTTGTTGTGGATCATAATTATGTGATATCGTGTTGTTCAGCGATGTTTTTACCCCAAAAGGGGAGGTACGAGAGGGGGGTTCCCCCCACTCCCCCATACCCCAATGGGACTCCAAGGGGGACCAGTCCATTGGGTTGGGATTTTTAGGGGTCAGTCAGTCCGTAGTAGTGTTTTGGGGTGGATCCCCTGAAAGAATTTTTTATTGCCTTGTAAAATTTTGTAATTTCATAGTCAATGTACTCCATTCATTAGATTTCATATCTAATGGTAGAAACTATGTAGTATTGTGAAAGACAATACTATAAGAGAGTGACACAGAAATTGCAGTGTATGTGTTGTAGGTTGTATCCCTTCATTTTAGTAGATGGTATAATAGAAAGGACTCACAATTTCTATGTGTATTTAGGCTATATTGGGTGAACCACATATATTGGTGTCTCTCTTGTATTGTTTTTCTGTGTTTTATTTTTGCATCTTGTTATTACTCTATGATCCTATTTTTCTAACATGTGACTCCTTTATTTGTCTAGTCAACAACCCATGTTACTTCTTGAATCTAGTTTGCTAATTCCAGTTCCTTTTAGAATGGCTCTATCTTGTTTTGTTCCCATAGTTTAGTTGTTTCCCGTTGAACTAGCCATGTAGATTTTAAGAGTGACAATTGAACAAAATGACACTCATGGGAAGTTGACATTTTCCCCCGTTAGTCCTAAAATTTAGGATAGTTAACCAAAATTAAAACTAATGCACTTTAATTAAATATGATTTTATAAAACTTAAGATAAAAATGAATAATGAGGATGACAATTTATAACTCATTATGGCCATCTCCCCTTTAAACCTTATTCTCACTTTCGTTCATATGAAAGTATTTCCCACCCATCTCTTCTTCATCCTTGTGGGTCTGTAGTAGTCATGGTTTTTATATTAAATGTAAAATGTACATAATTACAAAATATAATTGGACTAGACCATCCATGCCCAACTCTTAGTCATTTCATTGTCCATGTTTATATGTCTACATCATTAGATACTAGGTTAAAAAATGGGGAATTACAAGCATTCACGAATCATGGAAACATATATGGATATATTTCCTTTATATTATTCATTGAGGAAAAAAAATTGCACATTGACCCTTATCATTGTAACAAAAACCATATCAAAGAATTTAAAAGTACGCTTAGAATAGTGTTGATCGGCCTATTGTTTCATGTGGTTTATTTCCATGTGAATATTGTCCTGCCAAATGTGAAGAATTTGATCTCAATTTCAGAGAACCATGTCAAATTCCTAAACTGGTGAATCATTGGAGGTGTATTGAAGGAGCATTGGTGATGCCTAACCATAAACTACTTCATAAGGATTCATTTTAGATGCAGTATGGTAGGAAGTAGTGTACCACAATTTAGTGAGAGGGATCCACTCTTCCCACTGATATTGTTGTTCATAGGTGAAGAAATTAAGATAAATTTCCAAACATTTGTTGATGAATTCAATCCAGCCATCTTTTTGTGGGTGATATTCGAAACTCATATGCAGTTTGATGCCAATGAGGGGAAATAGTTCTGTCCAAAAATGACTTGTGAAAGTTGCGTCACGGTCTGAGAAAATGGAAGAAGGTATTCAATAAAGATGGAAGATCTGGTCAATGAAAATTTTTGCGACTCAGAAGGTGCTATATGGATGGTTGAGAGAATAAAAATCACTATATTTATAAATTCGGTCAACTACAACAAATATTATGGTCTTTCCTCGATATTTAGGAAGCCCTTCAATGAAATTCGTCGAAATATATGTCCAAATCCTTATAGGGATGGAAAAGGGTTCCAACAATAAGGGAAGGATTGTCATTTTAGCATTTTGAAGTTGTAAGGTATCACACTAAACCACCATATATTGAATTGTATGTTTCATTCTAATCCAAATAAAGTTACTTCGTTCCCACTCATACGTTTTGAAGAACCCAAAGTGCCTTGCCAATGGAGAAACATGGAATTCATACAAGACATCCTGTTGAATATCTGTGTTTTGGGGAATTACTAGATGACCCTTGTATCTCATAGAAGAAACACCCCAAGAGTAATGTGTTACAACAAAAGGGTTACTGACCAACTGTTAGATGATTTCAGATAATGAAGATTCATTGACATAACCGTGCTGAAGAAATTGTAACTAATTTGGAATAGGAATATAAATAGCTAAAAGAGAAATGTGGTCATCAAATGTGTGGGGAATAGAATCCTCCACAATATTGTACGTACCCTTCTTATAAGTGATCACATAGTCTTAAACCATGAGTTTCCTAACCCATTTCTATTATGTTGGGGATGAGACTCATTTTTTCAGGAAATATTTCAAGCTTTGGTGATCAGTCTTCATTCAAAAATGATTCCCTAATAGGCGTGTCCACCAGTTTTGTACTACATGAAAAATAACCATCATTTCCTTCTCATATGTGGAGGTGGTTAAATTCTTACCATAAAATCATTCATTGGTGAATGAAATGGGATGTTCATCTTGATAGGTAGCAATACCAAGTCCATTGTCACAAGAATCACTCTCAGTAGTGAAGCACTTTGAAAAATTGGGCAGAGATAGAACAGGTGTGGTACACATATCTTATTTCAATATGTCCAATGCACACTTAGAAACATGTGTCCATGTAAATGAATCCTTTTTTAGTAGATATGTTAATGGAGCTGCAATATTCGCATAATCCTTAACAAACTTGTGGTAGTATAAATTTAGTCCCTAAAACCCACGAAGGATCTTAGGTGTCTGAGAATGCAACCAATTTTTCATGGAATATATTTTGGTAGGATCTATGGGAACCCCTTCTTATGAAACAATATGCATGATATACTTTACTTCCTCTTGCCCAAAAACACATTGAGATTGTTTGGCACAGAGATGATGATCCCAAAAAACTTGCAGTACAAAATCCAAATGTTGGAGATGCTCATCCCTTGTTTTACTATAGATGAGAATATCATCAAAGAAGAAAGGAATGGATTTATACAAGTAGGGATGAAATATTCTATTCATCAATTCCTGAAATGTGGAAGGAGAATTCATAAGGCCAAAGGGAATGAACAAAAACAAATAGTGGCCATCATGTGTGTGGAAATTCGTTATAGGGATATTCTCCTCATGATCCCAAATTTGGTGATACGAAAACAAATATCCAACTTGGAGAAAAATTGAGCACCCTGATGCCCATCAAGAAGCCAATCAACAACAGGAATTGGAAACTTATCTTTGATTGTGATGTTGTTAAGTGCTCTAAATTCAATGCAAAGGTCCCATTAACCATAATTTTTTCGAACAAGAATAACTGGTGAAGAAAAGAAACTAGTACTACGGTGAATAATACCTTTCTTCAGTGAGTCCTGAAAGAGCATCTCAATATTTTTATTTTGTTGAAACAAGTAGCGATAGGGACTAATGTTGAGAGGGACGCTTCCAGGAAAGAGAAAAATATGATGTTCCTATGGTATTGAAGGTCGAAATCCCATTGGTTCATCAAAGACACATGCATATCGATCTAAAATTTGTTGTAGATCTAAGGGAGTAGTGGAGACTACTGAAGGTTGCATGTGAATGAAATGGAATTGAGGGATGACAACATGTGAATTCTTCTTAAGGATATTTTCCATGCGATGTGAACTAATAATACAAAAATACATTGGTTGTAAGCCCTTCAATGTGTGTTTTTTCCCATTGACTGAAAACTGCATCCAAATTTCAACAAAGTCCCATAAGATGAGCTCCAAAAAGCATTGAGCACCAAAAACCACATCACATCCTCCTAAGAGAAAGGAAAACATGTCAGAGTGCAAGTTATAATCTCTAGTAGAGATTCACACTTTAAGACACTCCCCTTTGCAAGGTAAGGTGCACCCATTGTCAACAATGACTTCCAAGCTAAATCAAGGATGGAAAAAACAATCAGCCTATTTGATGATCCAAGGGTCAATGAAATTATGATTTCTACCAGAACCAATTAGTATTCTAAGAGGGATATTCTTGAAGAAACCCTTGACCCACATGGTTTGTTAGGTCATGACTCTAACTAATACATGAATATATATTTCTGAATCATTGTCCTAAGTAGGAGGTTGAACAAGAAGTTGTTGAATGTCATCCTTGTGATCTTCTAGGTCCTGAGTATCATCAGAATTTGTAGGTGAAGGCAGAGAATCCACATCCAATAGATAGATATTTTTCTTGGCACATTAATGTCCCTAGGTGAATTTATAATCACAACTACAATAACAAACACTTTTTCTCTACGTTTGCACATCTCAGCTCCAAACAAATGCTTGATAGGAGTGGTTTGAGGAGCTAGCATGATTGGAGGTCTTTGGAGAACCATATTTAGGAATGGAACAAAATTGGATTTGGAGCGCTACTAAGCTATGATATTTTCCTCCTCCAACTTAGAAAACCCTAGGGATTTCATCATTATCTTGGGACATAAAAGTTTAACCTTAGATCAGATTGCATCCTTCACACCACTAATAAAATAACTCATGTAGAATGCATCGAAAAACCCTTCTATGTGATTGTCCAATTTCCCAAATTATGTCTAATACTCCCTGATAGTGCCAGTTTGATTAAGTTTATTGAGTGTTTCTATGAAGTAATCAAAATAGCTAGGAACAAATTGTTGCAAAAGCAGTTGGAAAAAATACATGTCCAGTTTGGCTCTTTATGACCCTTGATGTATCAACATAACATTTGAAGGGCTTGATATTCCAAATGAAAGGAAGCAAGTCTGACTTTATTGACATGAAAAGTGTTATGCAAACTAGAATATTTTTTCCCTGTATATCCATCTAGTTGAATCATCACCATAGGATCAAGGAAAATCAATCTTTTCACCATGAAATTTGTTTGAAGAAGAGAACTCAATGTCTGCAGAATAGTCAGGTTGTCATCTACTATTCATGGATGAATGGTAAAGATGGAGGATGAGAAAATTTTCATTCGTATTTTTGGATTTTTGTCTTTACTGATAAAAGTTCATCTTGCATTTGTTTCTTTTCCCTGTCACAAGTGACAATCATAACCAATAGGTTTTTTGGGAAATGGGTGGAAAAAAATATAAATGTTTCTAGAACCATAAAATATGGACTTGGAGAAAACTTGTGTGTGTAATTGGTTTTTGACTATGTTTTGGACATTTTCTGAGAGACAGGGAAGCATAAAATTAGAATTCCAGAAGAAGGGAAAAAGAGGGACAATGAAGAATAATTAGAAAAGGAACACTGTGGAAAAATTTGAAATCAATTGGGTGAAAATCGAAAAAGTTATTGGAAACCTTAAAAATACACAAATGTAGAATTTTGAGCTTTAGAAACCAAAAATTGAGACAGGGTCCTTAAGGAAGGAAATATAAATAATGGATTTACGGGGCTCCAAAGCATTTTGAAAGGAAACAAAGCTAAAACAAGGAATATATGGAAAGAAAAATCAAATTGTTATGTGTTCATTTCAGTGGAATTGATATGTGGTGGCTTTGATTAGATGAAATCTTCACTTTATCAACTCAAATTATATATGGACCCTAGGTATTTTCATATTCCTAAAGGTTTAGGGGATTCACTCGGCCAACGATGATGTCTAACAACTTGCATATTTGGATAGTACCCCTCACTCCATGAATCAAGTAAAATTGATAACCACTTTTCCACAAACATAATCTCTTGGCTAACCTCATGGGTGGGAACTGATCAATCGGGTATGGGTTTTTCCACTTTTCTGTTGGAAGGTCCTCCCAATGACTAGATACTTCGGGGTTCCTGTGGTACTTATCAAAATTATTTTTAGGGATACGCCCAATTACTTCCCTTTTTAAATAGATTCTGGTTATTCCCTGATCCAAATGAAAAATACAGATTCAAAGAATAAGAACTACTACAATAATCACAGCACTAGAAAGCACTACAAAAGAAAAAAGACAACATAAATTTGACCCAATGATCCCAAGAAAGTGCTCTGATACTGCATGTGAGAAACCTACTACAATAAATAATGAAAACTCATGATATAACAAATATAGTAGAGCATAAAGGGAATTTTATTGATCGAAGACGACTTTAAGGAGGAAACATCCTTTGAGAAATCTCAATACAAAATAAATCATGGATACCTTCCTCAGCCTCAACATGTACTTATATACTAAGTCTAATGTAAACAACTATTACTTCCCATGAATGTGGGATAATATAATATACTCACAAGATGACTTACAAATGATATGCACCCAACAAGTATATACTCACGAAATAAAGACAATGGTTGAAGTGGGTTCCTAACATCCTCAGAAGATTCCACCCATGATTCAATAAGGACCAATTCATTCTCCCTATTATTCACAATTTCTTGTGGATCATCAATCCTCTTCACCATATCATTAATGGCTCTCTTTTCTACGATTTAAGAAAACACTTTCTCATAGTTCTCAACGTAAGTCTCAAGCAATACAAGTGATAGGTATTGAGCTCAAGTTTTTTTTCTCTATATAATTCTCTTCTTTACAGCATGAATAAGATCATGTCTACTAACCCTCTCTCCATTTACCATATCACGAATCTCCAAATTCAACACCCAAACTATATCTTCTAGACTTTGTGATGTGGTTTGTTGTGATCATTGTCTCGTTGCATTGTATATTTAAAATACCTTAGGTTATACATCAAATGGTATTGCCAATATATTTCAATCAAAGTTCAGTTGGTTTTTTGCTTTGTACACCATCATAGTTTTTCTTAGTCTATAAGCACTGCTCATTTTGACATAGTTACGTTCCACTTTTAGCTTTCAAAATATTACCAAAACTTTACTATATTTTCATTAGTTTCTTGATTCTATAGTCGGTATCAACTCCATAATTGAGACTTATCTTTAGTATTGTGATTATCTTTCAACATGTATTCTTCCATGTGATTTAAAAGATTTAATACAATTTTTTTTCCAAAAAAATAATATGAGTTTTCTATATATACATTGTATTGTATAAAACTACCTTTAAAGAAAAAGAGAGGAAACCCAAGTTTTATATAAAATTGAGTGAGAAATTCATCTTCATTGTTCACTTGAATAAAAGTTGTTTGGAACACCTTTCAATACCAACATAATCATTACAGCTCAAATTCATAAAATGATCTAAATAGTATTATTTTTGAGTTATTTTAATAGTAATATACAAATCCATCATCTTATTTATAAATTTGTCTAACTAATTTTCAACACGTAATTTAATAATGATATACAAATCCAAAATGCATAATATTAGAGAACTTCAAAATGGAAATAGTTAGACACCTCTATGTATAATAGTTAAAGAACTCCCTTACTTATTAGCTCATGTTATTCATCATTTCAATAACCCTCTATATTTGTCATGTGCAGTTCATCAAAATGTTGATTGATAAACAAGACTCTACATGTACTTACCC